>VWZX01006139.1:0-147865 GCA_013399015.1 Galbula dea | reverse complement strand
GATCATCCTTCCTTCCCTTCTTATATATGGGGGTAACACTGGCTGATTTCCAGTCTGCTGGTACTTCCCCAGTCAGCCAGAACTTTTGAAAAATGATGCAAAGTGGCTCAGTGAGCACCTCCGCCAGCTCTTTCAGCATCCTTGGGTGCAGCCCATCTGGCCCCATGGATTTGTGCTCATCCAAGTGATGCAGCAAGTCACTGACCATCTCCTCTTGGACTAGGGGGGAGTCACACCTTTCCCTGACCATATTCCCCAGATGAGGGGAATGAATATCCTTTGAAACAACAGCCTTATGATTAAAGACTGAGGCAAAGAATGCATTAAGCACCCCAGCCTTATCCTCATCCTTTGTCACTAACTCCCCTCGTGCATCCATTAGGGGATGGAGGGTTTCATATGGCCTCCTTTTGCTATTAATATATTTAAAAAAACTTTTCTTATTATTCTTAACCTCAGAGGCTAGATTAATTTCTAACTGATCTTTGGATTTTCTAATACCCTCCCTGCAGAGCCTCACAACTATTTTGTCTTTCAGAAAGGTTTTCAGCTCTCACAGACTTCAGACAGAGCTGGATTTCCATCAACCATGCAAAAGGATCTTCAGTTCTCAGCAAGTTTATTTCCTTTCAGCAGAGTAGTAGATAAATAGATATTAAAAAGGGGGCTAGGCTCTTGCAGTATCTACCAAGAAATACTTAGAAATGCTGGGTCTGTGGTTTACTTTCTTCCTCTTTGTCCTTTTATATGAAGCTCTTTGCTGCAGGGGATGCAGCATGTGCCAATGCAAATACAGGGCCAGCACCTGCTGTTTAGCCTCATGAATCAGAGCTTGGAAGAATTAATGCAACATGCATGAAAGCAGTGGAGTGAGCTCTGGAAATCAGGTAGAATCAGGCAGATGGAAATGAGTTTGTAGAGTGGTGCTGTTAGCAACTAGAGGGTAGCAGAGCATTGCACTGAAGTTATGTTCAAAAGTGCACGGCCAGCTACAATCCAGGATCTGCAGCCACAGTTCCCCAGGAACACCTGTTTAACAGGGAGGTGCAGTGGTTTATTGGCTGCCTAAGACAAAGCTCCAGAAGCAACCACTCATTTTGTAGTGTTACCCTGTTTTAAAACTCCTGAGAGCCTTAGCAGTGTGGTTGTCTTATCTGAGCAGTATTTCATTTGTATAATTCAGGACATTTCACCCATCACAAAAGGAGAATCATCCATAGATCCTACTGTTACCTGGGGTAGTCTTAGAGGTTTGCCTTTGCTCTCTTGGAACACTGCACAGCATGATATCACTGCATGAGGGGATGCTCTATGCTCCTCTGGATATTGTTGTGTGACCTTCCCAGCAGATTTCAGCATTTCCAACTCACTTAGCTCTAGTTCTGTACTAGCTGGTTAACCAAATGTAGCTTAGAAAGTAACAGGCCCAATTTAATCTGGATTGTACTTGTTCACACAAGGGATGAATTTGTCCCCTTTTCCCTCACTGGTCTTCATTGATCCATGAGCAACCATAAAAACCTGCAAGCTCACAGAGGACTGTGCCTGCCTCGTGACACCAAACCTGAAGTAACATCCTTAACACTACAGCATTATTCTCTTGAAAATGACCTTCCTTGGTGAGGAAAGTAGCTGCTCAGCCAGGAATAAGAGATGCTGAGCTGCCAGTCACTGCAAGATCTTTGTAGTTTGGAATTTCCCCCCATTTCAGAACTGTCACATTGTCAAGGAAGGTTGGGGAGCAATGGCGCTGTGAGGGGATCTGCATGTTCTGCTTCCCAAAGGGTGGCCTTGCTGTTCTGCAGGATTAAGGGTCAAATGAACTTTCACAGGCAAGGCTGTGGAAATCTTTCCCTTGCAAATCAAGATTAATTTCCAGTACAAACCAGGCTGAGTGAGAACCACTGCTGTTAGCAACTGCCCAGAAGTTTTGCAGCCACTAAGCAGGACCCAGCAGGTGAGGATCAACCTCCTCCAACCTGTCAGCTTGAGGGATAGATTTCCTGAGGAAGGTCTGACCCACTGAGACTCTGGTCTCATCCTCAAGGAGAGAAGGCTGCTTCCCTCTCTCTCTAATGAAAATAGATTGTGCCTGTTTCCACAGCAATAAGAGATGCTTTGAAAATCACTGCTATGGAGATCTGTAGAAGCCTTTGGAAGGTTGTGCTCCAGGGATTTTATTAAAGACAGTAGCAATAATAGTGAGATGTCAAGAGTCTAATGTCTGGGGTGTAAAGAAGGGTTGGATTAAAATAGGAAGGTACTAGCTCTGATTTGGGAGTCCCACAAGCCCAACTGAGAGGAAAGAGGAGAATTACACTCAATAAATCTCTGTTGTTGATCTTCTGATATTCTCTTTCCAAGGCATCTCTTGCTGCTCTCTACTGAAGGCAAGATGCTGAGCTAGTTGGGCTACTGGTAAGAACCTGTTGGCCTCTCTGATGTCCTTGCATTGCTGAATTGGGAATAACTGAGACAAATAATGCTCCTTGACATTTTGACCACATTCCATGAGTTCACTGGCAGGCAGAGGCAGACACACATCTAACAGTGACAGTTTTCAGAAACACTCAAGTGTCTTTTGAGTTGGACTGGCCAGAAAGCAAGGAGTCACAGCACATAAAGTCTGCAGGGTTAGGAACCACTGGGCCTTCCACACTGGCATGAAGTAGGAATGTTTCCAACACATCCTCTGAGTGCTGTGAGAAGCCTCATGGCTGGGTGATCATCCCAGGCTTGTGGACAGGACAGAAATGAGCATTCATTTGCCAGCTGCAGATAAAACAGAGCAGGGAGGGGAACAGACATCCTGTGTGGGCACATCCTAACACCAAGCTCTCAGCTGCTCTGGTGTGATTGCTTGCTTTCTGTGCCTCTGCCCAGAATGTGCAGCCTGCATGAAGATGTCTTCCTGGCACATTTCTATGAAACACTTCAATGAAAATCCTCACCCAGCTTCTCCAGATCTTCACAGAGAAGAGCAGCTGTCCCCAAACTCAAAGCCTAGATCAGAGCTGAGCACAGAGCTCTGGAGATCACAGCTCTGGGATGCTACTGGGAATAAGAAGAGGTTAGTGTGAAACAGGAAGGCAGAGCTCTGGGGTGATTTACTGTACCCAACTGTAGCTGCACTCAGTATAAAATGAAACAGCATTTGCATAGTTCTCCATTTCACAGAAAGCCTTTGTGGGGGGAGGACTGATCTTGGCAACTGGTCACCTTCTGACATCAGAAGCCTCCAATGCAGTCTACGAGACTCTCGCTGCGAAATCCCTGGTTGAGAACATGAAGCTCCTGCCCCTCTTCACAGCTGCCTCCTGCTTCACGCCCCCAGGTCCCTCTTTCTTTGTACTACATGTGATGAAGTTGTTTTTTCCAGATCACATGAGCCAGGATGAAGGGGGAAAATCCTGCCAGGAGCAGATATGGGCTGCAACTTGAACCTGATCAAGGGGAGCTCCAGAGCAGTACCCTGAGACCTATATAAGAATGTGCTCAGCACAGGAGCAAACAGTTTTTGAGGTGAAGGACTCTCATGAGTCAGCCATGCAAGGGAATGAAGATACCATTTCAAGGAGACTTGGAGCCACCAACAAAACATGTTTGTACTTCATCATTGCTACCCTTGCTGCATTACTTGTCTTTGCCTTAGCCACCATCATGGTCTTACTCATTCAGAGGACGGTAAGAAATGTCTTTGTTCATTGGCTGCTTCTTTTTCCCCTTTCTTTCTTTTCTTCTTTCTTTCCTTCTTTTCTTTCTTTCCTTCTTCCTTTCTTTCTTTCTCTTTCTTTCTTTCCTTCTTTTCTTTCTTTCCTTCTTCCTTTCTTTCTTTTTCTTTCTTTCCTTCTTTCTTCCTTCCTTTCCTTTCTTTCTTCCTTCCTTCCTTCTTTCCTTCCTTCCTTTCTTTCACCTACTGATTTCCAAAAATTATTCTGTGGCCAGAAAAACAGTTGCTGTCTCCTATTATAAATGTGCACAGATGAACTAGGGGAGAGAAAGATGGAACAAAGAGGGAGAGAAAAGAACTTTCAGAGCAAGACCCTTCTCCATGGGAATCCTGACTTTCTAGCATGCAGTTTCTATGCTGTGAAGGGAAGTGAAAAGCTCTTAATCCTAGATGCAAGCCACCCTCTGCCTTGCCAAGTTAGGAGGAGAGGTGCAGAAAAGACAGATCAGTATCTGGTTTTACTTGTGTCTCCTGTCACTTCTGCAGAGAGCAACCCCTGTCCTAGATGGGCTGATCTGGTCTGCCAGTGTCTACATGTGTTCCTCTGGAATATTGCTCATTTTTGGTGATGGACATAACACAACATCCCTCTGTGTGACACTGTGGTGCTGTCTGCTGGGTTGCAGTGTGCTGTGGTGAAGCAAAGTTCCCTTGGTCTACCCAGAGCAGTGGATGGGGGCAAAGTAGCTCACTGCTGCTCTCTCTTTTGTCAGTCCTCTTCTTGGGTGTGACTTGGAGTGCAGAAGCAGAGCTAGAGTGAGGATGGCTGAGGATATAAGTTAGGGAGGGTCTCACAAAACCAACTGTTCTGTAAGCCTACAGGTGTTTTTCCTTCTTAAAACACTGAGGACTGCTCTCACATGGATCTGGGGTTCAATGGGCAAGCAGTGAGACACAGCCAGGGCAGAGGTGCAGGTGGCTGTGAATATCAAAAGTGCATTTCTTATCTTCCCAGGCAGGAACATTGTCATGAACTTTGCCAGTTCATTTACCAGCAAAATGCCAGCTTAGAAGTTTTACAGACTTTGAAATCTTATTGCAAAAAGATCTAAGTACTGAGGTACCTCTACTGCTATGTGTAGAATGAAAGCACCAGTGCAGAGCTGCTGGAGGAAGTTGGTCATGGAAAACAAAATGTGATCTTTCAGCTCTGTATTTTCTCTTACTAAATTTACCCTGTGCATTCTGTGTACCTTTGAATGCACATTACTGAGAAATTAAACCAAGAAGCCTTGACTGATCCTTCTTTAAGCTGCACCAGAGAGGAGCCATTTACCTGAAATCAGAGTGCTTCCCAAAGAGAAGCAGTTTGGGCACAGTTAGAATGAGACATGGGAGTTTTCAAGTGATAAAGAGAGGGACATTAAGGGAGATCTTTTAAATAACAGCCTGGGTAATTACAGAATTGCCACAGCTTTCCTATATAATGAGGCTTTCATTTGTACTTATTATGAAAGCATTAAATTACCTCTCCTTCAGGATAAATGCAGTTACACTAGTTGCCAGATGAACAATATTACTGAAAGAGTCAAGATTTTCATTTAAAAGAGTAATGACACTATGGCAGCTGCTTGGGCAATGAGCTTGGCTGAAGGAGAAAGTAGGAAGCTGAGGTGTGAGAAACACAAACAACACTGAGCAGAAATGTTATGCTTTGAGAGGAATTTGGTAGGAGAAACACAACCTTTGTTCTTGCTCTCAGGGAGCTGAGAGACCCCAAGTTCAGAAGCAGCATAGTCATTCCTCATCTCTGACTGGTCTTGAATTTCCAGACCAAGGAGCAAGTATTGATTCTCTGAGGCAGGTTCCTCAAGGAACTCCAAGGTTTGCTGCAAAGCCACTTTATCTCATAGTCACACTGTCAGCCCAGGGCTAGGCACACACTCCTTTAGTAAATACAGTTGTGCCTGGGCTCAGCATCTTGTACTGTTAACTTCTGCAGCTGCAGGACCAGGGATCTGGGGGGTTCTTGTACTTGGAGCCCTGTGGCTCTTGAGTTCTGTTGCTGTGGGATTAGACTATCATAGAATGGTTTGGGTTGGAAAGGACCTTAAAGATTGTCTAGTTCCAACCCCCCTGCCATGGGCAGGGATGCCAATCACTAGACCAGGTTGCCCAGGGCCACATCCAGCCTGGCCTTGAACACTGCCAGGGATGGGGCAGCCACAACCTCTCTGGGCAACCTGTTCCAGTGCCTAACCACCCTCCTGGTAAAGAAAAGAGAGACAGAGAGACTTGTGGTTTGGAAAATAAAAGTAAAACTACTTTAATAATAATAATAATGATAAATGAAATATATACTAATATGTACAGAACCCAATACCAAACCCAGCCCCTCCTTGATGGTAACTATGTCACCACTGGCAGTGAGGGAGAAGGCCTCAGCAGCACCCAAGCACAGGAGAAAAATCTAGCAACCCAGCAAGCTAGCAAGGTGGGAGCTGACCCCCAGTTTATATATTGGATATGACATATATGGGATGGAATACTTTAGTTGGTCAGTTTGGGTTCACCTGTCCTGTCCTCTCCTCCCTGAAGGTGCAGCCTTTACCCTGCACCCCCAATGTGGGACACAAGATTCAGCAGTGACCTTGCTCTGCATCCCAATCCCTGGTAGTAAATCTAATCATTAGATTTACCAGTGCTAGAAGCAGGCAGTGTCTGCAAAAATGTGTTTGTTTTAGAAAGTGCAGTTTCTGAGAGGAGCTTTAACTGAAAAGTAAAATCTCTGAAGAGAATTAGCTCTGTTCTAACCCAAACCAGGACATCCTGTGAGCAAAGTCTGTGCAAAGATCCAGTGTCTATAACCCAGGACACTTCTTCCCTGCTCTGGATTTTGTTGGCTTCGTTATCTTTAACCTCCCAACTCTGGGGGCAAATCTATTCAGTGCTGCAGGTGACAAGAGTTAAGTGCAGATGTTTATCTGGTCGTCAAGACTGCTGGGGTCACAAATGTCAAACCCTTTTAGAAATGGACTGCTGTAACCAGAACTGGCTCCTGCAACACTCAGTCTGCACTTTCTCTTTGGTGTCACCTTAAAGCGCTCCAGCAGGGTCCGGCCCAACCAGCGCCTCCTGGCGCCCTCTGGTGGACAAACCTGGCAAAAAGGACAAGGGAAAAACCCTAAAACCCCCAAAAAGGAACCTAAGACACTGAAAATTGACCTCGGAAGCAGATTTCCCACCAGGTGAATCCCAGAATCATCTCTGTAGGAGACTTTTAAGATCATCAAATCCAACCCTTAACCCAGCACTGCCAGGTCACCACTAACCCATGGCCCTCAGCATCACATCTTCATGGCTTTCAAAGCCCTCAAGGGATGGTGACTCCACCACTGCCCTGGGCAGCCTGTTCCAGGGCTTGACTACTCTTTTGGGGAAGAAATTGTTCCTCATGTCCAACCTAAGCCTTCCCTGGCACAGCTTGAGGCTGTTTCCTCTTGTCCTATTTCTTGTTCCTTGGGAGATGAGACCAACCCCCACCTGGCTCTAGTTCCTTTCAGGGACTAGAATTTTCAGGGAGTTGTAGAGAGTGAGAAGGTCTCTCCTGAGCCTCCTCTTCTCCAGGCTAACCAACCCCAGTTCCCTCAGCTGCTCCTCACACCACTTGTGCTCTAGACCCTTCACCAGCTCCATTGCCCTTCTCTGCACACACTCCAGCACCTCAATGTCCTTCCTGGAGTGAGGAGCCCAAAGCTGACCCCAGGATTGGAGATGTGGCCTCCCCAGATGAACACCATGGGAAAACCAGTGAGGCATTTTAGAGGAAAACTGGAATGTTCCAACTGTTGCCACCAGCACCCTGCCCAGAGACAGTCACTTGCTATGGAAAGGTGTCACTTGGGTAGTTTTGTCACCACTGGAAAAACTGAATTTCTCTTGGGGCTCTTTTTCCTGTGCTGCTCATTACCAGATCAGCTGTGGGCATGGTGCTCTGAAATCTCCACTTTTCATGTCTCCTTTCTACCTTTGCCTCTTGGCAACTCATGGTCACCTCCCTAAGGTGCCACTGCCTGCCTTCCTTCTCAACCAAAGGTGGGCAATGAGGGGTTGAGGCTGAGCAGAAACACAGGAGAAACTTGAGGCTTTTTTTGTTCTGAAATGGCAAAACTGCCTTTGAGGACAGTCCAAGGAGCTCATCCTTGCAGAGGTGCTGTGTGGACATGCTCTTGGAAGAGCCTTGGACCTAGTTAAGCCAAGCCCAGACCAGTTTCTGGGGGACTGTGATTTTAGAGCTGTGTTTCCTTGGACTTTCTAGAGGCTCATACAGGACTCAGAGACCTTTAGTTAAATGAATGCTCACAGTTCTGAGACAGGGCATCCAAATGACCCTCTAGCAGCACCAGGCAGCCACAGTTTAGGGAAATACCTTTTAAAATGATTAAAACAGAATGAAATTACTTTCACTGTCACATGATGATAATTTTCTGTAATGAAACAAATTCAAATTATTCTGCTTGCTGGGTAAAGGCTGAGATCCTTCAGCAGCAGCATCCAGATCACTCCAGAGAGGGTGAAATTCATTGTCATGAATGCTTCTTGAGCTGCCAATGTAGAATTTAATTCTTTGGGCTCCTACTGTGTGCCTGTTTGCATTTCAAATGACAGCATTCCATGCAATACTTTTGCTGTTAGGAAAGAAAGCAGCAGTGCCAGGAACATTTCAAAGGCAGCTCTGATGTTTTATTTGAATATCTACTCAGTTGTCACTAAAATAAATTGCATTAGTATCTGCTGGTTTCACCCACTGGGACACTTCCCAGCTGAGAACACAATATATCAGGACATTTTCATTTTGTTTCTGTTGCCTTGACTACCCAGCAAGCTGGGAGCCATCAGCCTTGTCCTGCATGGCACCTCAGAGGGAAGGCTGCAAGGTGAACACTTCACTGAAGCTAACATCTCAACCCCTGCACCACACTCCTCTCCAGGCAGCAGTGCATCTGCTGCCTGCTTTCATTTAGCATAATCTAGTTGGGGACAGAGCATCACCTCTCTGCCTTGCAAAAATGACTTGAATTCTCCACAGAGAGGAGAACTGTTCCTAGATTGCATGGAAAAGTAAAGTTCCCAGTGCCCTGAGTGCATGGGAGAGGCAGAGTCCAGTGCAAGGGGCCAGGATGGCTCTGGCAGATTGTCCTCTGGAGGGGTTTCAGCCAAGACTCTTCTCAGTGTCATGTTTGGTGATATGGGTGCACAAGATCCATGAGGGGTTGGGATGGAGGATGTTGTGCAGGGGACCAAAAAGCTAGCAAATGCCTGATTTTTCTAACTACAGCTGTAAGCTCCTGTTCTTCTCCTGATCCAGCAGCCTTCCTGGACAACTTGGGAAGGTCATCTGGGAAAATGCTGCATCACCAGAGAACTTCTCCTTAGCTTTACATAGGCTTGGGAAGAGAAAATGTACAAACCATGTACTCCAGACACTCAAATCATGAAGCACATTTGCCTCTCTGTCTGGAGGACACAACATTTTGGCCTGAGACCAAAGGACCACGTTGTTTTGCTGGGATCAGACAGAGCTCTTCATTTCAGCCATGGCTGAAAACATAGTCACATTAAGCCAGGGTCTAATTAAAAGTAGTCTTAATCATTCTTCCATCTGAACAGGAGGAGAAAGTTGTTTGTTGTGAGGGTGTTGGAGCCCTGGCCCAGGCTGCCCAGAGAGGTTGTGGAGTCTCCTTGTGTGGAGAGATTCCCAAGGCAGCTGGAGGTGACCCTGGGCAAGCTGCTGTGGGTGCCCCTGCTGGAGAAGGACCCCAGAGGTCCCTTCCAACCCCAACCATGCTAGGATTCAGAGATTTAAAGCTAGAACATTAAGTACCACAGACAGACACCACATGACTTCTCTCACTGTCCAACCATCCTCCTTCCCCTCACATCATCACACCTTCTCCTGCTTGCACCAAGAATAAAGTGCTTCTGTTTTAAGACTGCTATGGATGAAGCTGTCTCCCAGCACATGCATGGCCTGCCTCATTTCTCCCAGGAAATAGTAGATGTTCTGCCAAAGTTATCAGCTTCCCAACTGTCTTCTTGGTTGTCCTGGTTGGCCACTGAACCAGGCTCCCCAGGGAACTGGTCATGGCACTTTCCCATGCCATTGTGACCCTTGGGTTGACATCCCAGCAAGGAGGAGGTAAAGCAGGACACCACTGCCACTCCCAGACCTCTGCTGGAGGTCTGCAGCTATTCTTTTCATCCAGCCAGTGGCCTCCCAGGGACAGACAGTCTCTCAAGGGTGTCTAGTCCCACTCTATCCTACTCTCTCCAAGCTTTGCAGGTCACAAAGTGAGGTTTTTTGGTGCTTGTTCTTCCAAAACAACCTCCCCTTCACTTCTTACTGCATGGGGAGAATTGCTGGCTGTGTCAGAAATGAGGATTTGCTGCATTATCAAAAAGGGCTGTGCTGAGGGATGGCTGAGGGTGACATCTGGGTGAGTTCAGGGAGTTTGCTGGGGCTGTTTGCTCCACAGCAGTCCCTCCCTGACCTGGGAGGCTCTACAGGAGCCATATGCTCTGTAGCACCTGGCATCAGGCTCTCTATTGCCCTCATGGCATGCAATAGTACCTTGTAAAAGCCATTTTTAAAGCAGGGTTGTACTTGGCCATGGATATGCCTTCCTCATAGAATAACCATCCCTCCTCCTGCTTCTCTTTCAGGCAGCTGATCCTGTTATGGAAGGCTTTGCAAAACCTATCATCAGGACAGGTAAGACACCTTAAAATACCAGGGGTTTGTCTCATCTGTACTGCAGATATTGCCCAGGATCAGCAATAAGTCAGTGCTGTACATCTTAGCACTTCTCATGAGGCTTCTCCTTGGGGAAAAGCTGAGGGAGTGGGGGAGAAAAAAAATCAAACCAAGTTAAAAAGAAGAAAGAACAAATCTTTCAGGTCACTCTGTACATCCAGAAAGCAGTGCATGGCTGAGGAAACAACAACTGTGCCTGAATCTGCCCTGAGGTGTCTCTGCAGGAGAGCTTTTCATCAGAGGATGTGAACATCAATCAGGCTATTAGGTGTTATTTTAAGGGCTGACTCTTGCACCCGTGGGTGGAACATCCCCTTCTTCACAAAGCATGGGTGCAAATGTGTAGGAACATATTGCAGAACACCTGAAACTCCTCCTGCACTCCTCTGGCCTGGAGTAGTCATGGGTTTCCTGCTGGTTGGTGGGGGAAAGGGAAGGGATAGATCTGGAAGGGGCTAATGAAGCACTAGCAATTGAAGTTTGAGGTCCAGAGAGTCCTAATCCTGTAACTACCTCTTTTGCAGCTGCAGTTTTGCACACAGGATGTGTCATGCAGCATTTGAGCAATGCATAGTCTGTCTTGGATCATGTTTGGATCCCAAACTCTTCTGTATTGGCCTTTTTTTTCAGCCCATAAGTCTCAAAGTAGTCCCTGCATGTCACTGTGTCCTTCCAGAGACCTTCCCATCTTACTTAAGCCTCAGTTTTTGATGTTTTACAGTTCCTGGAGACAGGAACATATGTCATGACATCCACATTGCTTTCACTCTATCAACCTAAGTAGCCTGTTAGGTTTGCAGAGCTCCTTTCTGGGCATTTTTTTGGGGATGCAGTGGAGTGGGGCTGTAGTGTGACTGTCCAGAGGCCCTTATCCAAATCTGCCTTGTGTGTTCAGACCCTGCTTTATTTCTGAGGAGCTTCAGGTACAAACTAAAGCACTAGGAGACTTAAGGAGGACTAACCTAACAGGCTGCAAAGCATCAGCCTTGCTGCCCACAGTGCTCAGTGACAATGGAGAGTCCCCAGCAGCTATGAGGTGGGATGACTCCAGGAGCAGAACCTCCACTCATACCTCAGTGTAAGCTCAGAGGTCACCAGAACTGTGCTGGTTTTCATTTTACCCCCAGTTAGGAAGAGGCAGTGAATGTTGTCTGGGGATGGACAGAGGAGAAGCCACAGAGGCTGTACCTGCAGGTCAGTATGAGTGATGTTGGCATCCCCAGAGCAGGGAGGTCAGGTCTCACTGGTCCCAAAGGGCATTGCACTAGACATTTTTTTCCCTTTCACATCAGGCACCATGTCTCAACTGCTTTTTCTCCTCCTCAGTAACTGGCAGGTGCCAGGCAGGAGGGATATGCTCTCTCCAGGAGGGTACAAGATGCAGTTTCATGAGCCAGAAACCTTTCTGTCTTTGGGTCAGTATCAGTCACAGACACCCTCTTGCTCTAAATTCTGCTGCTAAATCTGAGATGATGCCATTAGTGAAGGACAAAGGAGGGAATGACAGAGAAAGCCTCCAAGGCTGGAAGAGCTGCTGAAAGCTCTTTGCAATGGTTTGGGTGCTCTGCCAGCCTACCCCTCACTGCCTGGCAGCCTCTGCTGTATGTCTTTGGTAAGATAGCAAAGCATTCAAGGGTGAGCAAGTTCATGGGATCATAGGATTGTCAGAGGTGGAAGGGACCTCAAAATCATCCAGTTCCAACCCCCTTGCCTGGCAGGGACACCATCCACTAGATCAGGTTGCCCAGGGCCCCATCAAGCCTTGTCTTAAAAGCTTCCAGGGATGAAGCTTCCACAACCTCTCTGGGCAACCTGTTCCACTGTCTAACCACCCTCATAGTGAAGAACTTCTTCTCTTCAAATGCATAAAGCAGGACTAATTGATTCATATATCCCAGGGGGTAATTGGGGGCCCCTCAGCAGGGACCTCACTCTATGCTGCCAGGCATCACTTGCTGACTTCTAAGCAGGGAGCTGTGGTGACCACTGCAAGGTCCCATCCAACAGCTGCTGACCAGCAAGGGACAGAAGCACAGAAAACATCAGGATAAGGACTGCAGGGAGGCTGAAGTTGTTCTGGATGTAGATTTGGATCTGGGTTTGTCTCTCAGGCAGCCTGGATGCTGATACAGGTACACAGACACATTTTTGTCCCCACCTTGTTCAAAGCAGGGCTTTGAAGCCCTGCACTGTATAAATGGGCAAGCAAGCCAAAGAAACAAAGAGCATTGGCAAGTTGTCAGGTGAGTGCTCAGCCCAGGGCCAGCCCTGTGTGGGTACCTACCTGTGCAAACCATTTCAGAGCTGCTGGTGAAGGCTGCAGGACTGTGCTAGTGAGGAGAGGCAGACTCTGTACTGTGATGCAAAAGGAGAGTGATCCAACCAGGGCCACAGCCCTGAATTAGTTCTGTAACATTAAACCAGGAAAACCCAGGATGGTTTCATTTAGATGTCCAATGAGATTATGTTCTATGATTAGTTAACCACCAGTGGGCACTAAAGCAGATCTCTAGAAGGTTTCTGTTCCTGACTCAGCTGTCAGCCCTCAATGGATGGGTTGCAGGAACCCACCAGCAGTAGCTGAGAGCCATGCAGTGTCAGCTAATTAAATGTTGGGGTGAAAAATGACAGCAGCCTTCCTCAAATCCTCTGTGCCATCGTTGGAGGAGCACCTGAGCAACAGAGGGAAAGCATCAAATTCATCATGAGCTAAATGTTTGTGAAGTGTTCTTCCTGCAGAAATATTTCACTGTGGAAACTCATCCACTTTTCATACCTATCAGGGCATATATGAACATGGGCTGGAGAAGTATTGCTGCTAGGTTCATTTTTTAGAGGGAAAACTAAGTTTTAGAGAAATTTATGACCTGCCAATGTCTGGAGAGGTTCAGTCCTATCATCATTGCCCAGAGAGGTGAGAGATGTCCCATCCCTGGAACCATCCCAGGTCAGGTTGTTTGGGGCTCTGAGAAACCTCATGTAGTAGAAGTTGACCCTGGAGACTGCAGGGGGGGTTGGACTAGATGACCTTGAAAGGTCCTTTCCAGCCCAAACCATTCTATGGTTATATGATCTCCTTGCTGTCCTACCCAAGCCACACACACTGTCCAGTCTGAACCTCCCCTGCTGCAACTTGAAGCCATTTCCTCTAGTCCTATCACTTGTTCCTTGGGAGATGAGACCAAAATCCATACCACTCCAACCTCCTTTCAGGGAGTTGCAGAGAGTGAGAAGGTCTCCCCTGAGCCTTCATTTCTCCAGGCTAAGCAACCCCAGTTCCCTCAGCTGCTCCTCACAACACTTGTGCTTTAGACCCTTCCCCACCTTCCTTGCCCTTCTCTGGACACACTCCAGCATCTCAGTGTCCTTCTTGGAGTGAGGAGCTCAAAACTGAACCAAAGATTCAAAGTGCAGCCTCCCCAGTGCCCAGCCCAGGAGGACAGTCAGCCCATGTATGTATTTGTGGGCATACATGTGAAAGCATGGAAGGTTCTGTCTGCAGAGGTCAGGGCAGATGAGCAGCCTCTCAGCTGACAAAGTTTGGACAAGCCTGGGCTTGCAGATGCTGGAGAGGGTGCAGAGGCCAAGTCCTAAGCAAGCATCCAGAGGAAACTGCAGCTAGGCAGATTGCAGTTAGTCACAGCAGGGGCTGGCTGCTCCTCCAATTAATAACAAGACAACAGAATGCTGAGTGTTTGATCTTCTCTCTCTCCAACACTTAAAGCATAAGTTATAGAAGAATATCTATGTATCTCTAGATGAATGAGTCAGGAAATGATGTGACCTATGCCATCCTGAGGAGCAGGCTAGAGGCTTGAACAGTTTTAGCCTTGCATGCTGCAAGTTTAGCTGCTGTGCAGTGAGGAGGGGATCATGAAAGGTTCTTCCCAAATCTGGAGGGCAGAAAGGGATACTGCTGAAGTTTATGTTTTTCCAAGGAGGGAAAACTGGCAGCTGAGTTCAGTCCCCTCTCAATGCACAGGAGCAGAGTGACAGTCCTTGGACTCTCCAGCACCTAAGGCACAGCCACAAGTAAAGCCCAACTCTGCTGCTGAGCCCAGGAGCAGCATCTCCCCAGCTGGCACCCAGCTGGCACCCAGCTGGCACCTGTCACAGCATCACTCAGCTGGGACAGCCATCAGCAGCTGGCAGCTGTGTGCAGCACACTTAACCAGAAGGAGGGAGTTAAAGATAGCTATGGGGACTTCAGAGAGTGGCTGCTTAGAATAAAATTAGGTAAGTTCTGTTAATTCTAGCATGCTGATAGAGATGCATGGAGCAACCTTGCCTAACTTCATAAGTGATTATGTCAGTAGTGGGTATGGAGGGATTGAAAGCTGTTTATTGCCAGCCCATATGCCTTACTGCAGAGAACAAGCTCAGGTTTTTGACCTCCTGTCCACACTCAGCCTCCAGCTAGTTGTAATGCCACACACACTGCAGAGGAATCTCACTGTGAGAGGTGACCAATGCTAGGACAACCTCATTTGAGAGGCTTTCCATGTCTGGGCAGCAACACTTTGCACTCTGCTATGTGACTTTCCACACTTGAGTTCACTGCTTATGCTCCTGTTATGCCCATCTCAGAGGGAGGGAAACTGAGGCAGCCAGCAGTGAGGAGAGTTCCCCAGGCAGACTCACATCCCCTTGGACATGGTTAGCAGCAGCCCATATGTCCACATGTCCCAGAGCTTTTGGGTTCCTCCTGGCTGCACAGGGTTCTGTTGTGTTCCATTTCTTTGCCCTGCAGGAGGAAATCTTTGGCATGTCAGTGAGGCTGCAGCTCCTTTGGGTCTCATCTCACACCCTGCAGTGTGTCCTCTTGGCTCACTGGGGAAAAGCTGCATTAAACTCATGGAAACAGTCTGAGCCTTGCCCTCAGGGCTGCACCTTCTGGATGCTCATCCTATGGTAAAAGGGCTCAGGAAGACAGATAGCTTCTTTAAGACAAAAATAGCCTGAATGGCTTCTACTGAGACTTCTATACCAACAGCCTTCCTTAAAGCACCCTTATCTACAGCATCACAGCAGCCAGTGAAACCAATGTGGTCTCCTTGGTACTTAGTCCCAGTTGTTGCTTTATTTACTTCCTCCTCACAGTTTTTTGAAGCTCCTCTAATCCTATTGACCTCAGTGGGATTACTTCTGATTTACAGTTACTAGTGCAAAGCCAATTAGGAGATGTGATTGACCGTGGCCATCGATCACCCTTGAGACTCTGGTGCTTTCAGTCTCTCCTGGCTTGCTAATAAAAGAATTGACATGAGAAATAAAACTACAAAACACTTCTAAACTGTCTCAGCAGAGTAAAAACTGGAAAGTTTTTAAACTGGAAAGTTTAAAAACTGGGGGTTTTGTTTCCATAACTTACCTTCTCAGAAGCACATCTGGTGTCACCAAATAAATAGCTCAAACACACACGCACCCAAAACTTGCTGACACCAATAGATGAAAGATGCTTTGG
This sequence comes from Galbula dea, assembly GCA_013399015.1. NCBI lineage: Eukaryota > Metazoa > Chordata > Aves > Piciformes > Galbulidae > Galbula > Galbula dea. Next base: position 131,917 of record VWZX01006139.1, on the reverse strand, counting down.
AAACCCAAGGTGCAGCTAGAGCAGTGAGGGGAAGATCTGGAGAGCTGCTGGGACTATCCTGAGACAGCTCATGACTGATGGGACTCCTGGCAGCAGCAGGCTGGCTGTGTATAAGCACAGCACTTTGCTTGCTTAGGAGGTGTTGCGGGGCTGCAGCTTCCAATGTCTGCTTGAGAAGCAAGGGATTTTCTGCTTTCTAAGGCAAACCCCTTGACTGCCCTGACTTTCTGTGAAAGCACTCTCCCTTCTTGCAGGACACTTGCAATGTGAGTGAGCTCAGGGCATTGACTATGCAGTACCAGAGACTGTTGCTACCATTGGAAGAGCTTGAGTTTGGCATGAAGGCCAGGAGGGTTTTCTCCTCTCCTCTGCCATACCTCCACATCTCTGCAGTGTCTTGCACTCACTCAAACACTGTGTTGCCATGACTAAAATCAGGAAAGTGAGCTTTGGGTTTTCTCTGGGGATTTCCAGCACAGCCAAGGAACTTTGATACTTGATTTACTCATTCTTGGAGCACAGGGAGCTCCTGCTTCCCTCAAAACTCTTCCAGCTACTGAAATCAGGGAAAGACTGCCAAATCTTTCAGGAGAGCCACAGCCTCCTCCTCCAACAGTGAATGCAAAGGGTGCAACGTTACAGATCACCAAGCAGGGGGACTTGTGCATGGGACCAGCTTCTCCCTGATGTACCCATCCTCCTGACCAACTACCTCTTAGCAATCAAGCCATGACATACTGCAAAGGTCTGGAGACTGGAATCTTTTTTGAAGCCTTAGTCTCAGGAATCCTGTGAAACTTAAGGTCTTGTCTCATTCTGCATTGAGTGGACTCCTTGTTCATGTAAGGAACAAGAAATATGCCATCTGGGTCATCAACTGCTGTGTATAAAGGGGTCCTTCAGAGACCCTTGTAGGGTGGGTGACTCCTACACCAATTTTATAAACTGAGACACAGGTAAACTTAGGTGATTTGTGTGCCCTGGGTAGAGGGGAGTGTGAATTGATAAGGCTTTATTGAAACATCTTTATACTTTATTCCTGGGATTCAGCTGTAGAATAAAGCACAGGGAATTCCTAGTTGTTCATCTGAGCTCCCATCCACATCTCTTCCACAGCTGCAGCAGGATCAGGAGATGTGGAGAAGGAGAGTCAATGCAATGAGAAATAAGCATTCAGCTGTCTGGTTGCAGCCTCTGGGATATACAACATACTCCTGAATTCCTTGTCTGTGAAGCCATATGGCTGTGGGTGGCACAGGACAGCACCAACTCTGCTCTGTAGGATCACAGAGCACAGGGAGAACAGCCAGTGCCATTCCCTGAGTGCTCAGGCAGGGGAGGAAAAGCTTACACACAACAGATGGGAAGGGGAAATGTGGCTGGAAAGGAGGTGAAATGCAAGGGGAAGTGGTGGGATACTGGGATATGGGAGCTGGGACACTGGGATGTAGGGCCTGGGATGAGAAGCTGGGATGCATTGCCAGGATTCAATTCCAGGCTGTGGTTCTGGGATGCATGGCCAGGATGTAGTCCCAGGTTGCAGTGCTGGGATGTGGAGCTGGGATACAGTCCTGGGATGCTGTCCTGGGCAGTACCCCAGGAGGCAGCTGATCCCACCAGGTGCTCAGCACAGGGCAGCCCCAGTGTATCCCTATCCCAGCACTCCAGATTTTGGGAACATTCCTGTGACACAGAGCTGTGCCTTTTGCATGGAGCTGTGTGCCACTGGTGTGTACATGTTGCTCCCTGCAGTTATGACAAGCTTTAACAGGCAGCTTTTGGGTCTGAACAACCAACAGCCTCACCTAAAGTCCTGGTGCCATCTACATTGTGACCCTGAGTGAGCAGAGAGCCATTTCAAAAGCACCCAAAGAGCCATTTCCAGAAGTATGTTCCAGTTAAATGTTTAAAAGCTTCTTTCTGCAATTGCACCATGCAAATAATTTGATTCAGTTAAGCTAGCTTGCACATCATCTTTATTTGTAAGAGGGAGAAAAGGAAGTACCACTTTTTGGACTGAGAGCTGCAATCTACCAGAGCTTTAGACTGTTCTATATTTACCAGTTGAGTTCCAGTGCTATGAATTCCCTCTGTAGATCAGATATCATCAGCCAAAGAATAAGAGCCAGCTCTCCTTCATGCTGGTCTAGCTGCTGCTGCTTGTTACTTTGGAGCTGCTGCTGCAGAGTTTGTCTGTAGCACTGTTATAGCAAATATGTGGGGTGCCAGGTGCTGACAGCATTTTACAGAACCAAAACAAATACTGGTCAGGAGTGGTCACTGAATTTGTTGTTTCCTTCAGGGAACATCTCTGAAGACTATTTAAAACTCCTCTGGAATGTCTCAGGCAAGGGAGCTGCTGCCTACATGAGAGGTGAGTGTGGAGCCCAGGGGAGGGCAAGAGTCAGCAGAGAGATTACAGAGCTGGCTGAGGAGCAGGCTCTTCATCTGCCTCAAACTGGGCATTTTATAGGGAAAGAACTGCTTAGCTTTCCTGGAAGGTAGGTGTGTTTGGTAAATCTTCTAGCTGACCACATCAACTCCTTTTTTATCTTGATAAGATAAAATCAATAAGCAGAGACCTTCTGCACACAAACACAGGAATACACAGCTCCAATGTTTCCCTTCAAATATCCTCACTGCACCTCCCTATCCTGGGTTTCCCAAGGGCTGAATAAACCCCTGGAAATTCTAAACACTCCATTTCCATGTGGGAACTCCCAGTCCACTGGCCTTAGCCTGTCCTTGGAGCTTCCTGCAGCACAACCACTGAGCAGCTCTCTCCATTCACCAGGAAACAGCGTGCTGTTAAGTCACACCAGGCTGAATCCAGGTCAGCAGAGCTCAGCAGATCTCAGCAGCTCATTGTAAAATGTGTTTGCTTTCCTTTCCAGTGTCCAAGCCAGTAAACAGCTCAAAACTGAGCTTGTTCAAGAAAGGTGTTTGTGAAGACATCCAGTGTGACAGCAAAGAGGTGGTGATAGAGAAACAAGGCCTCTACTTGATCTACTGCCACTTGAACTTTCATTTCCCCAACTGCTCCAGCAGCCCCATTGACCTCAAGATAGAGTTCCTGGTGAATGACAAAGTTGACAAACAAACATTATCCACGTGGTGTGGGTCAGAATCCTGCCAAGGAAAGACTTTCAAGACCTTGCTGCAGATCCACTTGACATACCTGAAAGTGCAGGACCGAGTATCAGTAACACTCAACCGTCCTGAACTCTTGAATGAAGTTTCTCTTCCCAATGATAATGTTCTTGGGGTCTTGAGGTACAGCAATGGAATGTGAGGAGCTCTCTGACTTCCCACTGCTGCCCAGACTGCTCTTTCTCTGAACTCCAGCAGCCTGCTTCTACCTGGCAACACCTTGTTTTGAATTTCCTATCTTACATCATCCCTTGGGTAAACAAGGAACTTTATATATGCCCCAGAATGCAATCTAAAACACTGCAAGACCTACACCTGACAGATTCTTCTGGTTTGGCTCAAGGTAGGATTGTTGCTGGACAACAGCACATACACAACAGATCTGCCAAGGGTTCCTCAAAACAGTGCTGTGTAAACACAGAGTAAGATGAAACCAGGTTGTGGGAAGGCTACACAGTATCCAGGCTTATTTAGCTAACGGACCACTGGCAAGGTGCCTGTGCTCAGGGGAGGAGGAAATCTTGTCAACTGCATTTTATGGAGTAGTATTTGACATGGTCTCTCCAAAAAACACCAAACAACAAGCCAAAGAACCAACAAGTCAAAGCTTAACATCAAGGCTTTCCTTGCAACTGGACCATGCAGCCACAGCTCTGGAGTAGGTTTATGGACAGCTCGTACCAAAGCCAAGCTGATGACATTACTGACTCAGGCTGAGAGCTCAAATTTTGGGGCAGGACATAGGAGAGATGGAACTGAGAGGATATTGCTGTGCTGCATTCTGCTATGCACTTTATGCAATGTACTTCCACCTGGCTTCCTTCTCACTATTTGTCTGTTCTATTTAAACATGAAGTTCTTTGGGGCAGAGGCTTTGCATCTGCACAGTGCTAAGCCTCTGCTCTCATCTGGGGTTTCCAGACCTTTCCATAACCAAGATCAAAACCTAGATGCAAATCTAGCCACATAACAAAGTTCATGGCAATATATTTTCCCCAAACCTTTGTCCTGCCTCTTGGACCATATCTGGTGTGACACCATATCATGCTGGTGTGTAAATGCACCTCTAATGCCTGCATTTGCTGAAAAACCAAGATTTGGGTCTGAGGTCCAGACTTTCCCAAAGACAAATTCACTCACAGCCCTCAGCCATGAGCTGTGGTATTTGGGCAGTCCAGAGGATAGGTGTCACTCGAGCTTCTTTGTCTTCCTGGAAAGCTTAGATAATAAAAGATTAAATAATCATCTCAGGCCCTCCTAAGAACTGCAATAACACAGGGTTCATCTGAAATTCAATTCTTAGAGTGTAGGGAAGGAAGGGACCAAAGAGTAACAAAAGCTGGTAGCTGTTTACTCTTTCCTCTTTTCCCCTCACCCCTGAGATCCTACTCAGGTCTGCTGTCACTGATGTGGTTTTCCCCTTGCATACCTGTACCTTCTTTCCTTTACACCATTAGCTTGGTGAACTGCTCACATCCAAACATTTAGTCATGGATTTAGTTTCTGGCTTCAGAAATCAAATGTTTTATTATTCAAGCTTACCTGGAGTTGCTGCACTCAAAATACTCCTGATAGCAGCCATTTGTTACTGGGGTTGCCTCACCACAGACTGATGGCACATACTGGGGAGGTTTCATCCCACTGACCAGGTGACTTCAAAACAGACCAGAAACCTTCAAAGGGTCATGAGCAGCTGATCTGATTCACTGCTGAGGACACCTACTTTCTATTTTGATAAGCCCAGATGAAAACAAAAGTTCCTATTAATTCCTAAGCTATCAATGGTTGGGGGGAAACAGGAGGAGAGGAAAACTAAATCCATGTTTTCTTTCTTTCTTTCTTTTCCCCTTCAAGAAATTAATTTCTATAAGAGTCAGCTTACCCTGCCTCTGACACTGTAGCCTCCATGGGATCTCCTCACCTCTATAAACCTCTCATGGCTCTGACTGGGGTTTTTAACTTCTATCAGCCTCCACCTTGATACAAGTAACTGATGCTCAGAGAAGCTGAAGCCAACTTGGCAGTCAGGAATCACAGTTCCTGAATATACAAAAGGAAGCTAATGAATAAAAACATGCATTTACTCACATATGCCACCCCATCCCTCCCATCTTTTCCTGAAGGCTTTGAATTGAGAGAGAGAGAGACCATTCTTTACCAAAATAAAGGAGCTCTTTGCATAAGATGATTTGATTCTATTATTTTGCCAGACAGAGAATACCCTGACAAAGCAGTGCTAAGCTCTTCAGCCTCAAGCTTTTTAATACCAGAGGAGAAAGCAGTCTGGCCTCTCCTCTGTTGCCTCTGAGAAGTAAGAATAAATTATAGCCATAAAGAGAGCCCATTAATAGTCTGCAGTATTGGCATCAGTTATACAAATGTTAAACAGCTGTGGCTGAGACAAGGCCCTGAGCTAAGCAGCAGCCTCCTCATTTTCTGGCAGACTCCAAGTCACTTCTCTCTTTCATCCTTTTTTCCTTCTCTTATTTCCTAGTTGTTTGAAGCAAGCCATTTTGGACAGCAATGCTCCTCTAAAACACAAATGGTGCAGTCTGCTCCTTTGCACAGTGCCACATCCTTGCAGCAACCTCAACAGCTATGCACTTTGGGGAGCAAACTCTTCCATGGCCTCAGCCTCACCCTTTGGCAGCAGAGAAGCTTTTTTGCAGGAGGGTTCTTACTTTTCTGAGGAGCACCTCAGACCTACAGACCCTCCTCCAGTTCCCCACCACAAGGCTCAGTCCTTGAGAAAGGGAGGACTGACTGAAAACACTGAAGTCATGGAGAACTGGGGACAGTTCCTCCCCTTGCCCTCAGCTGTGACCAACCTGGGGCTTTCTGTGTGCAGGAACAGTTGCTAACTTGGCCAGAAATAGAAAGCATCAGCAATCTCACCAGCAAATCTGACCTCTGAAGGTTTCTTGGCCCTTCTGAGACACCAACAAAGTTGTACTTTTGAATTGTTTTCTGTCTGCCTAAGGAGCATCCATGGGAGATTGTATATGTCCTGATTGGGGGTCTTGGTTGCTATGGAAAAATGCATCTTATTGGCTTAATTCTGCCTGTTGTTCATTGCTACAGAAAAATAGGGACTGAAATAGAAGTCAAGTCATGACATTTCCATCCCAGCTCACCCGGGGGCAGCAAACCAAAATCAGATCAAGCTGAATAGCAGAGATTACTGAGTTGGATCTGAAATTCACCAAAGCTGTGAAGACTTTGAAACTAGGATTATAATTAGACTTCACCTCCCATGAAATTGGCCCTGAACCCACACTTCTCAAAGCTCAGATCTGAAAATTAGGTCATGGCTTATCTGACACAGATGCAGTATTTAGGGCTGTGCAAGTGCTTTCTGAGGGACTGGGGAAGTTTGCATTTATTTCACTTTTGGTTTTGGTTCATTTTCTTCATCACCTCCCACAGGGAGGAAATATCATGGTCACTGAGAGTGAGAAATCTTTCCTGTGCTGTGGGCCAGCCAAGGGCTGTGTGCTACCAAAAAGTGTCCCTCTTGGATCAGCAGTGCACTCATTTTCTGCACTCCTCTTCTGCACCCAAATCCCTTTGGAGAGCAAAGAGCATTCTGCAAAAGCCTCAGCCACCTTCTTATTCTCTTAAATTAATATTATTGTTCCTCATCATGCAAAAAGTTACAAGTAGATCTATTTTTTCAAGCACCTTATTCTGCAGTTCAAGTAAAAAAAGAAGAGATGATTCAACACAAATAACCAATCAAAAAGCAAAATAAATGAGAAGCTTTTGCTTTTTGAGACCTCTAACTGGGCCTTCCTGAGAGGACTTATACAAGTTGTGTTTGGTGACCAGAGCAAGGGAAAATCTCAAAGCAAAGGTAGCTTCTGTAGGAGGAATAGCTGTAAAATGCAAATTCTGGCAGATGGTGCTGGTGAGAGTAGGACTTGTACTCAGAGACCTCAACACCTCCTCCAGCCTCAGCTTCTTATAGAATCATAGAATCATTTGGCTTGGCAGGGACCTTAAAGGTCATCTAGTTCCATCTCTTCTGCCATGGGCAGGGATGTCAGCCACTAGACCAGGTAGCCCAGGGTCCATCCAACCCTGCCAGGGATGGAGCATCCCGAGTCTCTCTGGGTAACCTGTACCAGTGTTTCACCACCCTCTGAGCCAAGTATTTCTTCCTAACATCTCATCTAGCTCACCACCAAAGTATGATGAACTGTGAAGATGCTGAATTGTGCAGGGGAGCTCAGCCGAAGTGGTTTAAGTTCTCAATTTCTCTTTTCAGTCCTGATCCCAAAGACTTGAAGATTTGGGTTGGAAGGGGGTAGAGACTAAAGAAAGACAGCCTGAAACCTTCTGAAATTCAGGTGCTTCCAAGGAAAGTGAGGGTGGTCAGATTCCAGAGCCTGACATCAGGGCCAGAACCTTCAACCTCTTCACTCTCAACATCCCCACAGAGCTGGAAGGGGCTCACTGCAGGCAGCAGCCACCATCCTGTATTGTAAGATGAGGATGTTGCACATGGGTAAAGTCATCAGTTTTCCTGAGCTAGCATGTCCTGTGGAATCTGCACAACATTTCCCTTCAGCCTTCTCCCCAGCATCTAAATTTGGGATCTATCTGTAGCCAGTATGAAGCAAGAGCCTTCAGGAGGTGAGTCAGAGAACCCAAAATAGCTCCCTAGATAAGGTCCTCAACAGCTGAGTGAATCTCCTCTCAGTCTAGTCCCTGGGTTCCCAGTCTCCACAGCTTTATTCAGTTCAAGATAAATAACAAATCATTTAATCTGTGGATTGACAAGTTCTGGACACTTTCTACTGCTGATTTATGGATGGTTTCTACTGGTGATTTATGGACACCTTCTCCAGCTTCCCAAGGAGTGCTGCCTGTGCTTTGAGGCTGTGTGAGGCTCATGGAAATCTCCATGGCTCTCCAGCAGGTACAACACAAATGCCAATTAAATTCTTCCATTTATGGATGCAAAAGAATAAAATTTTCCTGCCTAGGAGATTTTCATTGTCACCAGCACCTATTGCTTGGACTTGTCCAGAGCTGATAGAGGGAAAGCAACATCTTGGAACCAGGCACCAATTCAGTACTTAGGTTTGGGAGTTAATATTTTCTCATCTAAAATTGTTGAGTAAATATTTAACAGAGTTCTTATTCCTTCAGTTTATTTCTTTTCCTTGGTTTTCTATTATCTTACTTCCTCCTCTCTTTGCTTCTATTTTTCTCACTCTCTATTTCTGCATAAAAGTGGATGGGAAAAAGGAAAGAAAATATAAAGGGGGGAAAAAAAAGAAGGAAACTAAAGAAGTGTGAAGGATTAGAAAACTAAACCCCAAAACCTCACCTATCTGAAGAGAGAAAGGAGCTCTGCAGGAGCTCTGGCTCCAAGGGTGGGAGTGAATATTGACATATGCACCAATCTGAAAACAGATATATCTCCAGCTTATGCTTTAGGGGAAGGATAAGTTTAGTGCTTAAATGTGAGGATTTTATGCAATTTTGTAATACTTTATATAATGTAATTCCAGGGGCTTCAGCCAAGCTCCTCCAGCTTGACAGTGGTAGAAGAGCAGAACTTTTGCCCCTGGCAAGCAGAATTGTTTGCAGTATAGCAGAGCCTTTATATTTAAAGGGTATTTTTTCAGGTGTAAACCTGACTGTGTTGTGAGACAGTTCACTGGGGGCTTTGGCAATAGACACATATGGAATGTCAAAATCATGGTGTCATGTAAAATGAAATCATTCTGTGTTAATTATTGCAGTTTCAATACTGGGGGCATGGGTGTTTTCCTGAATAAACACATCTGATCCATAACACAGTGGGGAGTGTGTCTTCAGTCATCTTCAGATGCACTACAGAACATCTCCAGGTAGATGTGTGCACAGACCTGAGCCTGCAGCCAAGCCCAAACCTGTCCCTTATGGGCAAGTTCACCTGGTGTCAGATCACAGCAGTCCTTTAGACTACCTCCTTGGTCAGGAGGCTGCAGTGAGCATCTACCCCTCACCAGGAGCATGGACCCCTGCAAGAGATGTAGAAACACAGAACCATAGAGTCAATTTGGTTGGAAGAGACCTTAAAGATCATCACAGAATCATAGAATCATTAGGATTGCAAGAAACCCCTGAGATCATCGAGTCCAACTGTTCTCCTAGCATGACCATCAAGTCCAACTGTTAACCAGCACTGCCAGGTCACCACCCTGTGCCTGGGCCTGATCAACCCTTTCAGGGAAGAAACTGTTCATAATATCCAACCTAAACCCAACTTGAAGCCATTTTGTCTTGTCCTATCACTAGTTACCTGGGAGAAGAGAGCAGCCTCCACCTCACTCCAGCCTCCTTTCAGGGAGTGAGAAGTTCTCCCTTGAGACTCCTCTTCTCCAGACTAACCAACCCCAGTTCCCTCAGCTGCTCCTCACAGCACTTGTGCTCCAGACACCACCTCTAGCCTATACTAACATGCATGCATGGGTCTAGTTGGCCTTTTACTGGCTAAGGTCCTAAGGAGGGGGAGCTGAGTATGGAATCTGGGCTGGTTTAAGTATCTCATGGAGTGAAGGGGCTGGCTGGGTGCTCCCCTGCTGCTCAGTTCAGACCCTGCAGGAGTGAGATGAGTTTGTGCAGCAATTACTGGAGCAAGAGGTTGGGTCTGACTCTGCTTGAGTCAGTGGCATCTGAGGGAAGACAACTGGAAGCACCACAGTGCTCTTGAAGTTCCAGGGTAGTGATGAGAGGCAGATCTGGCCCTGACAGTGTTACATGAGAGCTGCATTGCCCAGAGGCAGAGAAGTTTGCAGAAAGTGAGCAGGATCTTCCAATGTTGGCAGCTTTTTGTTTCTCTCAGATGAGAATAAAATGTCTGTGTGGAGATTGGACAACTTAAATCTCTCAGCTGAATGCCAGTTAAAGTTCTGGAATTCAGTCCTGGAGAGTGCTCAGTGTTTTTGCTCTGACTCAGAGGAGCCCTTCAAGGTGGATGTCACCTTAAGCAGGTGTTAAATTGCAACCAAGAGACTCTAAAAATATATGGCCACTTAAACCCTGTTTCCAAGGAGGAACAGACATAGTGCATGAGTTTAGGTGCCTAAGCAGTCCTGGGTCATGGCATTATATGAACAATTCAGTAGTGTAGGTTTGTCTAGAGTCAATATTTTCAATGAGTCACTGGAGTTCTTCTTTAGGCTTTGATCCTTCCTTCCCACACCCATGCTTTGGGTTTAAAGATCCAAAGAACTTCAGTTCAGCTTAAAGGTTGCAAAACTTAATAAGCAACAAGGACTTAGGACTGGAATGCATAATAAGTATATTTGTGGATGATGCTAAATTGGGAAGTGCTGTTGACTCTAGTGAGGGCAGAGAGGCACTTCAGAGGGATCTGAATAGATTAGAGGACTGGGCTGCCATAAACTACATGAAGTTTAAAAAGGACAAGTGCCAGGTTCTGCACTTGGGTAGGGCCAACCCAAAACCAACTTACCAATTGGGGAATGTGAGGCTGGAGAGTAGTACTGTAGAGAGGGATCTGGGAGTTCTGGTAGATAATAGGTTGAAGATGAGCCAGCAGTGTGCACTGGCAGCCAAAAGGGCCAACAGGGTTCTGGGGTGCATCATGCACTCCATTGCTAGCAGATGGAGGGAGGTGCTGATCCCACTCTACTGGGCTCTGGTGCAGCCTCACCTGCAGTATTGTGTGCAGTTTTGGGTGCCACAGCACAAGAAGGACAGGAGGTTGTTGGAGAGTGTCCAGAGGAGGCCACAAGGATGATGAAGGGAATGGAGGGGAAGTCTTCTGTGGAAAGGCTGAAAGCACTTGGTCTCTTCAGCCTGGAGAAGAGAAGATTGAGGAGAGAGCTCCTTGAAGTTTATAACTTCCTCAGCAGAGAGGGAGGGGTGGGTGCTGACCTCTTCTCTCTGATGGATAGCAACAGGACCCAGGGGAATGGCATGAAGCTGTGCTGGGGGAAATTCAGGTTGGATGTTAGGAAGAGCTTCTTTACCCAGAGAGTGGTGGAGCATTAGATCAGGCTCCCCAGAGAGGTTGTCATGGCACCAGCTCTCAGGGAGTTTAAGAGGCATTTGGACAAGGCACTTAGGCACATGGTGTGACTCTGGAGTTGTCCTGTGCCTAAACATGAGTTGGACTAAATGATCCCAATGGGTCCCTTCCAACCCTGGCTAGTCTGTGATTCTGTGACTTCAGCATGCATTTTGTTTAGCTGTTAGAGGATGTCACTCAAAGGATGTCAGCAATGGAAGAGCCAAAGAACAAAATAATTCTTAAGCTGATTTTTTTTAATTTTTTTCTTAGATTTTAAATGAAACTCCAGCACCTCTAAGTTTCTGTAGGGAAACATGGTAGACAGGACTCATTCTATAAGTCCTCTTCTATGAAATTCTGTACAGAAAAAAATTTCCTTATTGTAAAAGATAAAGAAATTAGAAAACAGCTTTATAAATAATCTAGTCCATGAGGTACTTGTCATGTATAATTCAAAAGGTGATTTTTATTCTTCTCCTCAAGTATGAGATTTACCCCCTGTAGGACTGTAATGAAAGAAAGAATATGATTTATTGCAGCAGATTCCCTAGGATGTTATTAATTGTCAAGGATACACTTCAGCAGCAGCACTGCCAGTTAGAAGACTGAGCCTTTCAGAAGATGAAGTAAAACCTCTTTATGTATTGCAGAGGAAAGAGCTGCTATCATAGGATCACAGAATGGTTAGAGTTGGGAGAGACCTTTCAGGGTCATCTTGTCCAACCCCCCTGCAGACAGCAGGGACATCTTCAGCTAGGTCAGGCGCTCAGAGCCCCAAACAACCTGACCTGCAATGGTTCCTGGATCTGCAGTATGGCTACAGCAGGTAAAAAGGCAAGACCATGTTCCCATGCACCATCCTGTCCCACCAGCAGCCACTGGAGACCCCCTGGACCTCTGAGATGGCTTTTGCACTTACTCCTAACATCTTATGTCAACACCTCATTGCTCTTAAAAACATATAACTCACAAACCTCCTGAAGTGCAACAACCACAGACTAATTATTCAGAAATGTGGGGGAGAGGAACCAGTCTTATTGCTAGCTTTTCATTTGTTTGCCCTATTTATCAGGGTGACACATCATTGCCTGGCTCCTCTTGTGTCCCTCAACTGAGGTGTCATAGCTGCTTTTGGTTTATTTACAGTCTACTTCACATGTTTTCTCTCCTGTTGCTATCTGAGCCATGCACCAAACCAAGGGCAAAAGGCTAAACAAAGGAACCTGCAACTCACCCGTGAGCAGAGGAAACCAAACAATGAAAGGGAAAACAGTGAAACTCAGCATGAATAAAAGCCAAGTCATGCACTCCCCTCCTTAACCAGTGAGATAATTCAGCTAATCTGGGTTTATTCATCAGAAATGCTTCTTAGAAACTATCTGGCTTTGCCAGAAGACTCAAATCCTGGGAAATGGACAAAATGAATGAGCTGAACAATAGTAACTGCCACACATAATCCAGGAAAGAGAACTCAAATCCACTCCTGTTCATTAGCAAAAATTCTAGCTTCTAACACTGAGGAAGTTTCTTCCTTAATGGTTTTCAGAAGTTCACATGTTGCTGTTGATTTCTCCTCCAGGATTCTAAAAGATTCTGAGCCTACTCAGGTTAAATATGCATCCCTCTTTGATGGGGACTTGTATTACTGAATAGATAAACTCTTTCAGAGTGCTATTACTGTTTTCCTGAAAGAAAAGGCACCAAAGGGGAAGAAAAAGATCTGTTTATCAGCTCTACATTAGCAATCTCCCATCAGAGAATCAAAATGAAGAGGTTAGATTAAAGGCAAAAAAGAATATTGTATAAAAGGAACTGAAATCTATTTTTTCCCCTTTTTTATTCCAAGTTTGCAGGGCTCAGCCCCACAAGGAAAACCAATGGCCCAGAAAGTGCAAGCCATGAATTTTTCAACAAAGCCACATTTTTTTCTTGCTTTTTTTTTCCTAGAAAGCACCAGTTTCTCTGAAGCTCCTCTCAGCAGAAGTTGCTAAGCCCAGGCTGAAATTTCTAGTTGAAACAACAGAAAGATCAAGACTAACAAAATATCCAGAGGGACTGGCTCTTTCCAGAGGTAGGAAAGCCTTACTCCAGGTCCCCTGTGATGGAGAAGTGTCCCAGCAGACAGCCCCAATCCCCAAAGCTCCCTGATGTTCCCTGTTGCCACCAACACCAACACAGCCCCACTGCTGGAATTTCTGCTAGTTAATAGAAGACTTTGCCTGTGGCTAACCATACTCTGCTGGGGAAGGCTTCCCCTTGGCTGCAGAGCTGGAGCTTCCTTACTAGTAACAGGTTATTTCTGAAAGTCCCCAAAGTTCTAAGCAAGGACCTAAGTGCTGAAGACTGAATTTGGGAGTCAATGCTCAGGTTGGCTCAAATCAACTCCTCTGCTGGCAGGGTTGGTGGTGCAAAGATTACAGATTTGACCCAAGGAGCCATAATGCCTTCTGCCTGTCTCAGAGGTCTAGTAAATCATAGGATCATAAAATGTCCTCAGTTGGAAAGGATCATTGAGTCCACATCTAGCTACAGGACAACCCCAAAAATTACACCATGTGTGTTCCAGTTGTTTGGTTTGGATTTATGAAGGTGATGGGAGAAGCTCTGAAGAGCATCCTAAAAAGCTGCAAACACTTGCAGGACACAAGGGTGCTTTAAAACATACATTCAGCATTTGCAGCCCATAATTGTTGGAGTCTTCTGGAAAATCCATGTCTGTGTAACTCCCCAGCAGAGGCAGAATCCATCCCTCCTGGGTTTTACAAATCATCTGCTTGGAATAGTGCCTGGAACAGCATCATTCAGCTAAACAACACCAAGACTACTCACCCTCACTCACACACTTATTTTCCAGCTATGTCTCACTGTCTTCCTGACATAAGGTTCTTACTCCTCTCTTAAAACCAAAGAAATCCCTGGAAAATGTGTGCTAGGTCTTTTCTTTGCTATTTTCTTCCAGCACACAGGAAGGTGGAAGGTGCAAGGTGCAAGTACTGACCAGCACTTCCTCTTCCCCTTCCCTCAAGAACATTTCTCTTCTCTGCTGATTTGCTTTCACACAGAGTCACAGAATGTTAGGAGCTGGAAGGGACCTCAAAAGATCATCTAGTCCAACCCCCTGCCACAGCAGGATTCCCTAGACCAGGTCACACAGAAGCATGTCCAGATGGGTTTTGAGTCTCTCCAGAGCAGGAGACTCCCCAGCCTCTCTGGGCAGTCTGTGCCAGGGCTCTGGCACCTCAACTGGGAAAACATTTCTACATGTGTTCACACAGAATCTCCTATGCTTCAGCTTACAGCCATTGCCCCTTGTCCTGTCACTGGGTTTCACTGAGAAGAGCTTGACCCCATCCTCCTGACACACACCCTTCACATACTTAAAAGGATAGATGAGGTCACCCCTTAGCCTCCTCTTCTCCAAGCTCAAGAGACCCAGCTCCCTCAGCCTTTCCTCATCAGGAAGATGTTCCAGCCCCTTCAGCACCTTGGTGGCTCTGTGCTGGACTCTTTCCAGCAGTTCCCTATCCTTCTTCAACTGAGGGGCCCAGAACTGGACACAATATTCCAGCTGTGGCCTCACCACCCAGTTTAGTGTCAGCAGCAAACTTGCTGAGAGCACACTCTGTTCCCTCCTCCAGGTCATTAATGAGTAGATTGAACAGTACTGGTCCCAGTACTGACCCCTGAGGGACTCCACTAGACACAGGCCTCCAACTAGACTCCATCCCATTGACCACAACTCTCTGACTTCTGTCCTTCAACCAGTTCACAATTCACCTCACTACCCAACCATCAAGACCACACTCCCTCAGTTTAGCTGCAAGGATGCCCTTTTTTGCTGGTTACAGGCTCTGCTACCTTCCTCTCTCTGGGTTCCTGAGGAGTGTCATGAGACTGAGAGGTACCAGGGCTCACAAAGGAAGGCAGAGAGAAACCCTTTAGAAGAAGAGCACTGGGACACAACAACCTGCTTCCTCTTCTCAGGAGAAACTCTTGTGGGAGTTAAAGAAAGAAGAAAATTGTTTTGTAAGATGAAAAGAATGTTCTTCTAACTTGCCAGAGCTCAGGATGGGTCTTGGCTGGGATTTTCCAAGGAGTCCAAAGCACTAAATGTGCAGTTAGAGATTCACTGACACTTAAAGAGCAGCTTTTGAAAAACATCCTATTCCTGTTCATTCCCAGCTCTGCCACTGACTCAGCAGAGCTGTACCTACACCAGCCTGGGGACAGGGTTTGTCTCAGGGATTATGTGTGATCAGCAGGGCAGGGTCTAGTTGGAGGCCTGGAGCTTGCAGTGTTCCCCAAGGCTCAGTACTGGATCCAGTCTTGTTCAACAACTTCACCAATGACCTGGATGAAGGGACAGAGTGTTCCCTCAGCAAGTTTGCTGATAATACCAAACTGGGAGGAGTAGCTGACCCCTATCAGGCTGTGCTGCCATTCAGGGAGACCTGCACAGGCTGAGAGCTGAGGGAGAGGAACCTCATGAAGTTCAACAAGAACAAGTGTAGAGTCTTGCACTTGGGGAGGAAAAAACCCATGGACCAGGTCAGGTTAGGGGTTGAGCTGCTAGAAAGCAGCTTGGCAGAGGACCTGGGAGTGCTGGTGGACAATAAGTTCAACATGAGGCAGTAATGTGGCTACCCACCCCTTACCATATCTCACACTGTATCCTGCTGCTTGTTTCTAGTTTATCTCAGGCCATGCACAGACAGCAAAGGGGCAGCAAATCTGCACTTGGGATCCAGCATTTCCATTCAGCACATGAATGCATCCTCTGCAAACCCTGACAAGTCAAAGACAAGCATTTTAGGCTGTCTCCATTTCCACAAGCCCTGCTTGAGGTGTACTCTTGCCCTCAATATCCTCCAAAAGCAGTTGCACAAAATGAGCTAGTGCCTGTGAAAACATTTGCCCATATCCTATCTGAGGTTCATGCTTCCTGATCCACACCAAAACCTATCTAGCATCACTTCAGCTCTGCACCAACAGATAGGTGCTCCAAAATTACAGCAGGGATGTCAACAGAGAAACCTATAACAATGGGTTTGTAGAAGACACAGAAAGCTTTAAAAGGCAACTTCTCACTCTTGCATATGTATGAACCACTTCCATGGGGTACAGCCCCTGAGACTAAAGTGACACAGGGCAGTTCCTACAGTGTCACTGACCAGGATCTAAATACTATGATGTAAAAGCAGAACCAAAGCATAGTTTGGAGCCATTTCAACAGTGCATCACATACTGAATTGGGCACTTCAACCACAAATAAAGAGATGTCTTGCAAGGAACAGGTCAGAAGGAAAAGTTTTGTAATGCAAGAAGTTTAATTCTGCTAATGTCTGCTACTCTTCTTAGCCTGACAGTTAAATTGCATTCCTCTGTTCAAGGTGTTGCTATTTAATCATGATTTTTAATATTCAGATATATTTTGGCTTACCTGAAGTAATTGAATCTTGACCTGTGGGATATCAGGAGATAAATGAGATACAAGGAACGGTTAAAAAAAAATTAAAATCTAATCTTATGATGGAAAATAATAATCTCTATTGTATGATGGAAAGACTTTCAAATCCTCTTCTAATTATTTTCTAAAAAATATTAAGAAAAGTTAATCACAGTAAATCACATCAAATTAGGCAACCACAAGCACTGAAAAGCCTCTCACCAACTTCCCCTGGCACTGCCCAATGCCCTAAGCCTGGCAAATAACATCTCTGCCTTCATTCACATGCTTCATTACAAACATCACTCTTGTTATTTTCCTTGCTCTTTGCTCTTCCTTTCCATTACAAAAAGAGAAAGTCACCCCTCCCTGCACAGTGACCAGACACCAGGCACTGCTTCCCAGCTGGTTTTTCCCCTCTCTCCCACAAAGTCCCTAGCAGAGCTGCCCCAGCACCCTCTGATGCCATCTCAACCCAGGCTGCAGCTGAATCTAGAAGAGCATCTTTCCTCTCCCATCCTGGGCTGCACCCCAAGCTCAGCACATCCTTTGTTTGTGGCAAGGCACTAATGAACTCATGCAGCTTGATTGTCACTACAGTCATGCCTGGACACGGGGAAAACCCCAGAGCTGTGCTTTTCCCTTCCCCTGATGAGCCAGATCATAGAATCATGGAATCACAGAATCATAGAACTGTTTGGACTGGAAGAGACCTTAAAGATTATCAAATCCAACCCTTAACCCAGCACAGCCAGGTGCCAGGTCCCCCCTTCCTTTGGGACCAGTGGCATTCCTCCTCTCACTGCTGTAACTCTCCCCAGCAGTAAGTCAAGAGCTTTTTGCACCCTCTCTCTGACAGACAGTGGGTCAGATGGAGCCACCAGGTTAAGTGGCAAATCTTTATTTACTAATGCAAGGCTTTGAAAGAGACCCTGTGGGATTCCTGATAAAGCAACAAAAAACCCCAGGCTCTGATTCATAGAGCGAATCATTTGGGTGAGGAATGGGAGGAAATCACTCCAGGGACACCACTAAGCAGTGATTTCACAGACACCTTAGCAGGCACTGAGGTGGTCAGAGCACACCACAGGACAACAGCAAGATTTTCCTGGCAACTTGCACAACCTGCAGGAGAGGATCTTGCCAATTTGCCCCAAATCTCTGACCATCTCAGTGATGGAAAGAAGCCTGTGACCAAGTCTAGTTAAGTGGAAGGTTTGTTTGAACACAGGGAATGAAGAACCCAGTGGTAATATTTGATGTTACCATTTACTATGCTGCAAGATGTGACTAGAGAAGGAGTGTGTCTTATGAGACATGAGACAATAATTGCTACTCAGTCTGCTAATAGGATGATTAGATGTGGTCATTCTTTTTCAGGCTCCATTCTGTGGTGGAGGAGGCAGTGGTTCCATCTTTGCCACCTTCTTCTGAAATGAAGCAAGAAGCTCCATGATGAAGAACAGGGGGTGAGAAGGACCAGAGAGAAAACCATAAGCCCAGGAGCTAAACCAACTTGCCTTACCTTTTCCACACTCCCCTTTTATGCCTGGCTTCTTGCTCAGGATCTAACAAAACAACTTGCATAATCTAAGAGCACAGTGACGTCCTCACAGTACAGATCTGGCTCATTCCTATTTCACATGTGTTTAGACATGCCTGTGAGCTACAGCATCTAACTTCTGCTGCCTTCTACCTCAGCCACAGTGCCCTGAGACAGCTTCTCCTCTTTTCAAAGGGCTTGAAAGATTAAATAAAGAGGACTCTTCACTTAAATCAAAGGTGCAGAGGAATAGTCAACAACCCAGCTGACGTTGCTTTACGTTAGTATTTTCACTAACAACAATGCAAGACCTCAAGGTCCTGTTACATTTCCCATCATAGTTTCTTTCTTTTGCTCTCAGTTCTGCCCTGTGCATACTAAAGAGCCCTGCACATGCTTCCTGCTGCCCTTTGTCTCTTTCTCCATCAAGCAGAGGCTGGGCTCTTTAATCAGAAGGATGACATTTGAGCAGGCACCACCAGACATTGCGAAATGAGAGGGAACTTGCCAGAGATCTGGATGACTGCAGGACTTGGGCCAATCCAGAAAACAATTAGCCTGGGTTTGGCAGGAAGAGAAGACAGGTTTTTGGGAGAAAATCTTTAAGAAAAGAAAGGCTGAATATAGTTAAATAAATTACTTGACATAGCCCTTGGGTCTAGGTCCATCCTAAGCAGTGTGACATAGCTCCACACGTCCTCACTCTGCATCACCATAAAGAGGGAAAAGCCAAAGGATTTCAGCTCTGGAGGCATGGCTTTACTGCCTCACCTGACCCTGGTGCCCCTGCTGAGCTGCTTGACATGGCCAGCCTTTTCCTTGAAAGTGCTTGCTTTCCTGCTAATGGGACCTTGGTTTGTGGACAACCACAAATCTGGAAGCACTGCAGGAAGGATTGGGTTTTCCCTGCCTCAGTGAATCCCCCTCTCCTAGAGCTTCACTGTGCTGGTGGTTTTAGCTCGCTCCCACATCTTTCCTGGTATCCTTCCAAGTCTTCCCTCTCATGTGCCTGGGCTGCTGTCAGCCAGATCTGGTATGTGGGCTCCTGTGGCAGGGAAGTCCAACTGCCACCACATACCCCACATGTTAAGTGAACAGTTCACTTCTGGATCTGTCCCATCCTTGGGGAGGGCTGAGTGTGTTCTATATGTAGCTCAGTATCCACAAGGTGGACATCAAAAGAGGTGACCCAAAAGAGGTCCAAAGGAGGTTGAGGTACCCCTTGCCTTCTCTGCAGCTCTGCCCAACACCACACACTATCAAAGGCAGAGGAAGAACACAGGGTGTCTGGAGGCCCTTTGCACATACCACTGGGTCTCTGCAGGTCTTCAAGCAAAGTGTGCAGGCAAGGCTGCAGTAACTTCATGTTTCTGGTGATTCACAGCAGCTGCTGTCACTCTTCCTTCTGCTTTCTCCATCTCTGCTCATGGTCATCCTTTCAGAATTGGAAAGATGGAGCAGTGACATATCTCAGCTTGCACATTGCTTCATGCCCCGCTGAGCAGTATTGCTTCATCCTCATCCTTGCTCTCTCAATGGCTCGTGGCCATCTCTGACATGAAGCAATTGTTATCTTTGCAGTCTTGTCTCAGAAGACACCAAAACATCTCCCCAGAAAAACCTCAGATAAGATGAGTTACCTGCTATATAAATTTGAATGAAGTGATAACTGGAGCCACCCCTAACCAATAGAGAGAACTATGTGTTGTAAAAATGTGGTTTTGCTGGACACTTCTCATAGTTATCTCAGCAAAGCTGGAGGAAGTTAGCTTAGGAATCAGCAGGAATTTGGCTACATAACCAAGGACTGTTTTTCACTTTGCACAGTATCTGAGATGTGAGCAACTTGATGCTACAGTGGTGCCATTTAAATGGCTATTAATAATATCCCCCTCTTTAATTAGTCTGAGTCATTGTCTGAGAGAGTTATCTATATGTAGCTATGTACATTGGCTAAAGCTGACCTTTGGAGATCTCTAGACCAGTCTCCTGCTCAAAGCAAGACTGTCACCAGCACTAGATCAGGTTGAACATAGCTTTCTGCAGCCAAGCCTTGACAGCTTCCCAGGGAAAGGATTCAGACACCTCTCTTATGGCCTATTCCTGTGCTGTGTCACCCTCTGAGTGAAAAAGGTCAACCTAACATCTACCATGCTGTTCCAAACATGCAGCTGATGGCTTTGAATAGCCCCTGGGTATATTGTCTGGCAATACCAAGGCTTTGTGCTTCCCCATGCCAAACTGAACAAGCCCAACGTCTCCTCCAGGTCATCCTGCTTGGAATCCTAGCATCTTCACACACCCCACAGGAATTGGAGTGGGAGATGTTGACCTCTTCTCCCTGGCATGCAGTGATAGGATGAGTAGGTTCAAAGCTGTGTCAGGGAAAGTTTAAAGCTGACATTAGGAAGCATTTCTCTACAGAGAGTGTGGTCAAGCACTGGAACAGGCTTCCTAGTGAGATGGTGGGTGCTCCAGGCCTGTCAGTGTTTAAGGGGCATTTGGACAACATGCTTTAAATTTGACCTGCCCTGAACTGGTCAGGCAGTTGCACTAGAGGATCCTCGTAGCTCCCTGCCAACTGAAGTCTCCTCTCCTCTCCTCCTGAGTCAAAAGTGGACACCATATTCCAGATACAGTCTCACTCTCACCAAACAAGTAGGGTCTAACAACACTCTCTTCCTGACTGTTACCAAAATAAGAAGAAGCCTCTTGTGTCATCCACACCTAATTTTGTGCAATAAGGCCTGAGCCAAATCTGCACCCACTGCTGCAGAACACATTCCACTCATTTCATGGGACTGGGGTCAGGCACTCATATGTTCCTCGTGTTGCCACAAACCTGCTGGCACTGCTGGCTGCTCACAGAGCATGAGTTTGACTTCATTGGTCCTGGACACGGGTATTTTCCCTTCCCTAGGCCAAATGAATGGTGCCACCCCGCCAGGATTACATAGAACATTCTCTCTCACTGCATTCCTTTCAAGCAGATGGAAAATAGTTTATTCTAAACCCCTTTTTCCTTTGGCAGCTCCATAGCTCCCTGTGGCTGCAACACCCACATCATTCCTGGGGACCTCATTTGCCAAGGAGATGCTGAGCAGTTTCTCTGCAAGGAGGTTGCCTCCTTCTCAGCCGCCTCCGGACACGGCAGAGGGGAGGAAACCCTTTGGAGTGTGTTGAGGCAAGCCATGGGACTTTCATCCCATCTGGTCTCATGTGTGGGATTCCAGATTTGCTCTCTTCACTTTCTTTTTCTTGTCTTTTGTTTTCCAGCTAGATGTTTACACAAAGCCTAGAGAGCTGGGAGCAGGTATGTTTAGGGATGTGGAACTGGAAATGGCAAGAATTGGGCAAGAACAGAAAGTTTCTAGAACTTTCCTTTCCTCCATGGGAACTTTTCCATCATGGAGAGAGTCCAGCAGAGGCTTCAAAGATGGTGAAGAGTCTTTAAGGTTGATGAAGTGCCTTTCTTATTTTGGTTACAAGGTTGGCCACACCACTTGCTTGAAGGCTATTTCTAGCACACATCTACAGAGAAATGCAGCCCTGAAGCAGGAATGTCTTTTGTCTTGAGTTAATAAATGTCTACATGTACCCATGTCCTTATGTCTCCTGTACCTTATGTGCTGAGTGTTGTCCAGATGCCATGGCCCATCCTCAGCACCTCTCAGCTGGGAAGGGATGCTGCTGAGCACATCACAGGACATAGCATAGGACATGGTGAAGCACTGGCCCAGGTTGCCCAGAGAAGTGGTGAATGTCCCATCCCTGGAACCATTCAGCTCAGGTTGGACAGGGCTCTGAGCAACCTGATGTAGGTGTCCCTGTTCACAGCAGTGGTGTTGAACTGGATGACCTTTAAAGGTCCCTCCCAACCCAGGCCATTCTATGATACTGTGATGATGGCTGATGGCTTTCAGGAATTAAACAGGGTTGTCCTTCCTTCCAAGGCTCTGCTTCATCACTAAGAATACTGGATGCAGCCTTTAAACCCACAGAAAAAATAAAATTTAATTTTTTCTTAAACTTTTTTAACTTAATCTAATCTCTGTGACATGTTAATGGTAGAGCACATCCTCACTAGGGGCCAGACAAAGCCCTAGCACACTATGCTGATCAGCTTTGTCCCCAGAGCATTCCCCTCAGGAAATGTGCAATGGGTGGCTGTCATACTCTGCTCTCATGAGACCCCACCTGGAATATTGCACCCAGTTCTGGAACCTCTGTTCCAAGAGGGATATGGGGGTGCTGGAACAAGTCCAGAGAAGGGCCAGGAGAATGATCAGAGGACTGGAGCACCTCTGCTATGAGGACAGACTGAGAGAGTTGGGATTGTTCAGTCTGCAGAGGAGAAGGCTCTGAGGAGACCTTATTGTGGCCTTCCAGTATCTGAAGGGGGCTACAAGAAAGCTGGGGAGGGACTGTTTAGGAGGTCAGACAGTGATAGAAGCAGGGGAAATGGGTGTAAGCTAGAGGAGGGGAGATTTAGGTTGGATATTAGGAAGAAGTTCTTCACTATGATGGTGGTTAGGCAGTGGAACAGGTTGCCCAGAGAGGTTGTGGAAGCCTCATTCCTGGAAGCTTTTAAGACAAGGCTGGATGGGGCCCTGGGCAACCTGATCTAGTGGATGGTGTCCCTGCCAGGCAGGGGGTGTTGGAACTGGATGATCTTTGAGGTCCCTTCCAACTCTGACAATTCTATGATTCTATGAAGTGTCCTTTCTGTAAAGCACAGGCTGCTCAAAGTGACCACTGGGACATTTCTGAGGCACTAAAGCCTCTGTTTCATAACCCACCCCTCAGAGGGTGCTGAATGGTGGGGGAGGAGTGTTGACATGGACTCATGGCTGCTGTGGTGCTGACCTGAAACACCATACCAAAGTCTCAAATGGGCTCAAAGCTGCAGTGCCAGATGTGACTTGCTTCAACACAAGACCACAGCCAAGAGGTGTTGGCACTCCTGGGCTCCCTGAGGAGCAGCACAGGCTGCCAGCTGTGAGAGAAGTGAGCCAACACATGCATGAGCAGGAAAGGACAGGTTTGTTCTCTTAGATTTCTCAGCAAAAGCCCTGGTGAGGAGCACTGCACAGAGACCAACACCTACTGGTGTCAGCAGATGCTCTGAGACAGCAAGTTGTGTAGCTCTCAGAGTGCAGATCTCAGGTCAGGAGGTTGTCCTCACCTTTGCTTGCTGTTAGCACATGCTGGAGGAACCTTCCTGCTATATAGCTGGCCAAGGAGAGCAGATCTGCTTGAAATGGATTAAAGGCAAGTATGAAAAGGTAAAGCAATCTGCCTCTGCAAACTGTGAGGGGTGTGGAGAATGCCTAAGCCTGACCTCAGACCCAAGCTTTTACATTTTCATGTAGTCATCTCTAATCTAGGCTTTTCTGGAAGAAATGATGGAAGGCCAGGTGAGAAGTGGTTAAGGATTCAAAGTTAAGGCTTTCCCTGGGGACTAGTTCAGCAATCTTTGGTAATCTCAGAGGACATTTGGAATAGCTCAGATAACAAATGTGAACTAAAGTCCCTAGAAAAGAACATCACAGTAATCTAGACATGAGAGTATCATTGGGTTCACCTCACCAACATTGTTGATACCACTACATTCATACCAAATTTAACATGGAATAGCTTAAAATTCTGCTTCTTTTTTTAGCACATCCCTTCTCTAAATACATCAGATCAATAAACATACTGCCCAGGAAAACAATGCACCAACTGTTTCTGAGCCATGAAATCAAGAGGTAGACAACTCTGGAAATGTGTTTGTGCATCTTGTGCACAAAATACTCCTTCTATTACCAAAAAAATGTCATTTTTCTCATGGGAGTGTCTCATGTTATGACAGCCATAGGTTTTGTTTTGTCACTGCTAAACTGAGATGATACTTGGAATTTCCTTTCTGTGGGAAACTCAGAGGTTTCACTTTGCTTTCTACCAGTACAGAATGAAAAGCTGGAAACATTTTCCTGAGCAGAATTTCTCAATTTGCCTAAGATTTAACTTCAGGAGAGTCAAGATGTGGCTTTAAAACTTTGACCAAGAGAGAGAAAAAGTCTTGATTAGATGAGTTTGAAAAGTTGAAAAGGGACAGTCAAACATCATTGAGGTGAAATCTATGGATGATTACTCTTGACGAAGGCAGTGCCACTCCTCCAAGAGTTTTCAGTTCATTCAAGCAAAATTTCCTGCCAGAGGAAAAATATTTATATCAGAAATATTCTGCTCAGGTCTGATGTGGCTCTAAGTGTCAAGGGATGGATGCTCCCTGGGGCTGAAGTTTGGCATCTCACCCTCTCTGCACTAATCCAGCTTAGCTGTCTGAGCTACGTTCAGGCTCTGCTGTGCCTTGGTCTGTGGGACTCATTTTCTCTGCCATTTCATGGGGTTTTAATTGGGTGCCACTTGAGTTAATCACTCCAGGATATAGCAAAGGCAGGAAGTGGCCTGTCTGGAACTAGGCAGATTGGTCTATTAAGGGTTTCCAACAAGATCAGTAGAAGAGACTTACGAGCTAACTGACCCTAAGACGCAAGAAATTCCCCTCATCGTTGCCAGCCCAATTTCCTCTCATCTACCACTGATGGGTGGCCAAAAGGTTTAAGAATTGGTTAAACTTGTCCATAATAGAATGTATGAATGCAGTTCAGCAAACCAACTTGCCATTTGGCTTAGAATCAGGAATTTCATAACATGCAGGATAAATAGGAAGAAAACAAGAACTGCAAACCCTGGCTCTATTGTTTAGGTGCCTCAGGGGAAGCTGCCTTGGCTTACTAACACCTGAAGGGGTTTCATATCAGGTAACTCTAGCTAACAGATAAGGAGAACTTGGTTTGTTAGCACAGTGCACCAGAGAGAAACATTTGTCTCTGTGGGTTGGAGAGGTGCCATGAGGAGAGGAGAGATGAAGGAACAAATCTTCATCTTCATTGCATGACCGATAATGACCTCAGGGGAAGAGGAGGATGAAGTAACAAACACCAGAGACCACCAGAGACCACCAAGAAGAGCAACTGCACCAGTGCCAAGGACATTAGACTGTCAAATTTCTAGGGAAATATATGAGTATGTAGATGAGTTCTAAGAAATCTACTGCATATGCAGTGGGTTGTGGCTCTAAAGCAATGGTTTTCATTTGGGGAGAGCCCAGGTGCTAGGAGGAGAGATCCCCCCTGCCTCTGGCATCATTAAAGGGATGCTTCCTTCTGCAACCTTCCACTCTGCTATCTGAGAGTGTTCTTCAGCCAATTTTTAGGGTATCACCACCACACTTTTGGCCTGGACAGTCTCCTTCCTTTCCATACTGGTGCATTTTGTTATTTTTGTGTTATAATCCCAGTATAACTCTTTAGTCCTGCACAATTTGTCTGCACAGCACGAAGCAACCTCTGCTCAAGTGTCCTCAGAGGTGACACAGCATTTCAACACCAATTTCACTGACAGAAATGAAGCACCATTTCCAAACTCAACTAAATATAGTACACAAGAACCATTCCAGAGGAGTGTCACTGCTTTAGCACCAAGGAGCAAAATCACATTTACAGGTCTGGTTACTCAGTAATGTAAACCAACTGTACAAAACCCAAAAAACCCCCAACCAATCAACAAAAGAAAGACTCCTCTAAAAAAGTTGTGTTAGTTCCCTTCTCCCCAGGCACTAAGGTAGACAGTATAAGTTGTGTGTTATGTGACCTAGGAAGAATTAAGAGAGTATTTCTGCACTACAGCTGCAACCTAAAGAGTAGAAATTAACCTAAACAACATTGATATTAGAGGTGAAAATATTATTAATGTTTAAGAAATGCCTGTTACTGAACATACCTACTGTAACAATAACCATAAACAATAAGAGTTATGCTACTACTAATAGTAATAACCATTTCAGCACCTAAAGGGCCTGTAAGAAAGATGAGGACAGACTTTTTGTCAGGGCCTGCTGGGACAGGACAAGAGGTGATGGTTTGAAACTAAAAGAGGGAGGTTTAGACTAAATAGAAGGAAGAAATGTTTGACACTGAAGGTGATGAGAGACTGTCCCAGGTTGCCCAGAGAGGTGGGAGATGTCCCATCCCTGGAACCATCCCAGGTCAGGCTGTTTGGGGCTGTGAGCAACCTGATCTAGTTGCAGACGTCCCTGCTGACTGCAGGGGGTTGGACTAGATGACCTTTACAGGTCCTTTCCAACCCAAACTCTTCTATGATTCTATGAATTTCTGAGGAAATCCTCAAGTGCTTCACAAATAAGCAGCCCAGAAAATATTCCTGGTGTAAATTCACATTCCAGACAAGCAAAGCATGAGGCCAGTGCAGGCTCCAGGGTTTAATCTGTAGGTCAGTGCTCTGTCCTTTTCCTCCTCTTGAGGACATTTTATGTAGTTTGCTCTCAAAGGAGCCTGCAATGTCTTTCAGCCACATACTTCATCTGTGTTTGTCTTACACTGC
Source organism: Galbula dea (assembly GCA_013399015.1). Taxonomy (NCBI): domain Eukaryota; kingdom Metazoa; phylum Chordata; class Aves; order Piciformes; family Galbulidae; genus Galbula; species Galbula dea. The sequence continues at coordinate 105,295 of VWZX01006139.1, read as the reverse complement.
CTGCATTCTCCACACCTCTAGTAATCCTCACTGAGCTCTGCTGGAACACCTTCAAGGAGACATGCTGCTAGAGATGTCCATACCTGACAGCTCTTGACACTCTCAATTCAGAGAGTCTGCTCCATGGGAGCTCACTAAAAATCCTTTGAGACCAAGTGCTCAGCAGCCTTGAAACACACACAGCTGTCTAGGCATTTCTGAAAGTCTTTTCCAAAGATGATGGTCCTCTCAGTGACCATGCCCCTGACTCAGGGCTGGGGGGAGGATGCTGCACCCCAAGTGGGCAAGCCAGCACTAGGCTGGCTGGAGACCCACAGTTGACCTAGCATGGAAGGGCTGCCCTCAGCTTCCAGACTTGCTGTGTGGCTGCCATCTGGCACTTCAGTAAGAGGTGGCTCATGTTATATCATTATGTGCTGTGGTTGTCAGGGGTTATGCAAGCTGTGGTGGTGATTTCCAGGAGCAAGATGACTTCCCTGCCATGAGCTCAGCCACTGCAGTGAGAGCTGCTTCCCCTCTTCGTGTTAGCTGCCTGCTGGGAGCTGTCGAGCACGGTGCAAACCCAGGAATGAGGAAAGGGTTGGAGTGCTTGGGACCCACAAGAAGCTCTGTTTGCATTGCAGTGTTGAGATGTGCAGGAGAGAGGTGTTGTAGCCTCCTAGATCATGCTTATGGCAGCACAGTTTGAGAAAGGCATGGAGAAAAATGAAAACACAAACCACACCTAGGTATAAGAGGAGCCTTTCTACCCTGACTGACTAGGGTTTTGTCTGCCAAAGGTCTGTGATTTCCATTAGACTGTGGTTGCTTATCCATTGTACTGATACCATTTGATCCCAAATGTCCATTTATTACTTATTTCAAACAAACAAACAAACAAACCAAAACCAAATCAACACCAAAAAAAAACCCCAGTCCTAGATCATTTCTCAAGGGAGAGTTTTTTTCCCTTGAATCACCAGGACTTTAAGTAGCTCCTGCAAATCAAGAGACTTCAGTGGTGAGACAGCACACAGGGAGTTTGGGATTGAGGCCTGAAAGACATGAGGGAGAACATTCAGTGGTGTAAAAACCTGCCATTGGAATGAGCCAGAGGACAAGGGATGAGGAAGGAACAGGGAAGGGAGGAACTGGAGAGGACAAGGGAAATGGTGTGACTCCAAAAACTAGTGGAAATTTCAATGGAAGAAACAAACAGAGGGAACTGCTAGCCTAGGCAGGGAGGCAGGAATAGCTTTGTGATTCAGGCTCATTCCTTTCCTCCCATGAAGTGGGAAGGCTGCTCTGCTCTTGGCTCAGTGGAACAGTATAAAGGAAGCACAAGGGCATCTTTCATCCAGCATCTGCTCAAAATGAACTCACACAGACAAATTTATTTGTACCAAGGTTGTTCAGCTGAGAGCTGCAGCAGTCACTACAATGACCCTCCTGTGACTTTCTGTGGCTTCATTCCCTTAAGATCTTTGCTTTTCTCAGCAAATGAGATGAGTTAGGATGTTTTTCCCCACTTGCTATACCTCACAATTTTGGATAACAGCTGAAGTTTCTGGGAGTGACATGGCAGCCTGCAGGGAAGAGTTTTGTTGAACATTACAGACAAATGCTAAAGCTTTCCTCAATAATTCACCTTTCAGCTGCAAAGGAAGAGAGTTTAATCAATAATCATTCCAAAGAAATGTGCATTAGCCCTTCAGCTACAGCCAATAGCATGTAAATTGTACATGACAAAGAGACTAGAAGACAGAGCAAGATTATTGTCCAGATCTGGGAGAAGGCAGGTGATTCTTGCTGGATCCACCTGTGGTGGCATAAGGGAAGGGGTGAGGGTGTGAATTGTGTCTGCTCTCTCATTCAAAGCTGTTTAGTAAGTCTTCACAACAATCAGAGAATCATTAAGTTTGGAAAAGACTTCTAAGATCATCAAGTCCAACTATCAACCTGTCACCACCATGCCACTAAACCATGGCCCTAAGGACAACATACAGATGTTTTTTAACCCTCTCCAGGGATGGTGACTCCACCACTGCTCTGGGCAGCCTGGGCCAATGCCTCTCAACTCTTTCTGGAAAGAAATATTTCCTGATATCCAATCTAAACGTTCCCTGGTGCAATTTGAGGCCATTTCCTCTTGTCTTCTCACTGATAACCCAGGAGAAGAGACCAACCCCCACCTGGCTCCAGCCTCCTTTCAGGGAGTTGCAGAGAGTGAGAAGGTCTCCCCTGAGCCTCCTCTTTCTCAGACTAACCAACTCCAGTTCCCTCAGCTGCTCCTCATAAGACTTATTCTCTAGACCCCTCACCAGCCTCATTGCCCTCCTCTGGACACACTCCAATGCCTCTGTCTCTTTCTTGTAGTGAGGGGCCCAAAACTGAACCCAGTATTCAAGGTGTGGCCCCACCAGTGCCAAGTACAGGGGGACAACCACTTCTCTGGTCCTCCTGGCCACACCAATCCTTCCAAAGTATTCCACACTGTCTCCCTAAGCCTCTGTTTCTCAGATTTTCCAGGTATTTCTGCAAGTCCTGGCCCACATTCTTCAACCTGATAGTAGTGAGACTTAAGGACAGAAGAGAAGAGGCTAAAATCCTTCTGCCTGTATCTTGTTTAATTTACCATGGGAGCTCCACAGCCCATTCACAGTCCTTCTCACTTCCCCCCAACCTCCCTGGTAGCCATCCCCTTCCCACCTGCAGAGCTGGGTGTAACAGGGGCCATCAGACAGCTGTGAGGGAAATACATCTCCTAGAGAAGGCACTCCTGGGTCTGAAGGAGCAGGATGTGTTTGGTCCCAGCTACCTTCTGGAATGCCACATCACTGCTGTCTTACAATATGTCCAGAACACTTTAAAGTCTAAGGGTGTAAGCTACATGATAGTTGTACGTAGCAAGGTGAAATTAGATGAGGAACATAAAATATTTCTATCCTGTTTCTTCCTTCACACCCCAGGATATTTACTCTAATAGAATTATTGCTTCCCCCAGCCCACAGTCTCCCCTTGCTTCTACTTTTGGCTTACAAAAGCCAGAAACCTACTGAGCAAAGTAAAACCAGCAGTGGCTAACACTTCAGTGAGGGAGAGTAGCAGGGAACAGCCTTTCTGTAGAGGAGCTCTGCATGCTACTCATGTCCTATCCTCCTCCCCTCTGCCTCTCCTCCTGCAAGCTTACACCTGAGAGGCTGAATATTTTGGCAAGAATTCTGGTATGACATCTATGTGTAAGTAACAATGAGTTTAAATGAAAGGATAAAAACAAGCTGTGTTTAACCTGGGCAATGAGATGCACTTGGAGTTAAGAGCTGTAGGACTAGGTGTCACCTTGTGCTAAGGCACAGATTGTGCTGTTTAGTTCAGCAGCTGTTTCTCAGCATTTTCCCCATACAATCCCTCTAACATCAACCACTCTCCTTTTGGTTTGTTGCAGGGAATATTTTAGCAGACCAAGGACATGACATCTTACCAAGAGCCTGTTTGCTCAACCCAGCCCACGATCCTGAGGGCTATATCCTTGAAGATAGGGAAAAATAGTAAGGCTGTAAACAGGACAAGATGGAGATAGGCAAGGTATACTAACTGTAGAACCTAGGGGGGCGTTGTTGTAACAGTGTGTGTGTGTGTGTGTGGATGTGAATGTAACAAATTACGTTAGAAACAATTAGTAACAAAGTGTGTGAACAAGTTAGTTTAGCCTATAGTAGCTTTGCTTTATCTGTCTGAACCCTGTAAGACCCTCTAAAAAGTGCTGTAATGTAAACAATAAACGAAGTTCACTCTTACCTCTATGAGGACTCCGTGAATATTTGGAGCAGTCATTCCTACAGTTTGTCATGCCAGAGAGGTTACTAGTGGGGAAAATATAACAAGCTGTTAGAGAATTTTGCTTTCTCAAATAATTCTTTGGTCCTAGTTAAAATAATAAAAAACCCAAACCAACCCAACACCAACCAAAAGCCTAAGAAACTTTCACTGTTTCATCTCTCTGTAGGTTAACCTGTAACTTCTAACAGCTAGAGCTCAGAGTTCAGCTCTGCAAAAGCAATGACCTTTACTTAGAACCAATCTGCCTTTATCAAGTAGTCAAAATGTCAAAGTTTTGATTGTGGGAGAGTCACATCCTGTACCAGGAGATAGTTACCCTTCTAAGAACCACCACTGTCCTCCAGCTGCCCTAAGTGTCCATCCACCCGAAATCTCAGCTCCCATGCTCAGGGCATGTTGTTTCTACTCTTTCCCACAGGCCACTGACTCCCTGGCTTTGCCCACAGAGCAGGGCTGGGAGATGAAGTCTCTTGCATCACTTTTGCATGCTGCTGGACACACTGCAGCTCGTGGTGGCTGCATCTCTCCGCTTGCATGTCCACGCTCGCGCGCCCCTGCGCGTTCGGCGGATCCTGTGGTCTCAGCTCTTGCTCTGGCCTGCAGCATGGTCATGGACTGAGAGGACACCCCTAAAGAGCAGGGATTGTGTGTAGAGATGAGGGCTCCTCATCCCACAGGTGAGATTCTGCCAAGAAATCCCAGGGGAAGAGGTGAGGGAGATAGTTGTGTTGACAAGTTTCAGGAATTGACTTATTAACTTCCCTGGTGTTCAGAAAGGTCCAATTAAGAAGCAGCAAACTTCTGACCTCAGAAGGCAGCCAGAAGCATTAGCCTTGCAAAGACTTCTACCTGAAGACTGCATCTGACGTTGGGCTGTTGCAACAGGTCTCCTTCCCCACCCACTTAAGATGTAATTCAACCTATGAAGCTGACAGAGCAATTATGCCTTTCAGTGAATTGCCTCATTAACCACACCCTGACAGCCTTCCCTTGTGCTGAGACAAGTCCTCTCAGTGTTCTTCCACCATTCCCAACAGGCAGGCTTCAGAGGTGCAACATCATCCTACTTACATCACTACTTTTATCAAGCCTGCACAGTATCAGAGCACACTCTGGGTGAGTTCAAGCCTGCTGTAAGCCAGTTTCTTGGCTGTGATGGACCCAGTTTCCCACCTCAGGCTCCCTAAAACCTAGATCCTAATGGTTAAACCATTACCAGCCTCTTCTAGGTCCTTCTGCACAGATTGACCATTAGATCTGGCCATCATGTCTTTCATAGATCTAGTCTCCCCAGACTGCTCTCTCCTTCTTCTGCCACAAAGCTAGATGAGTTTCCAGTTCAAGCCTCTCTGCTGCCCACCTTAAGCATTCTCCTCTTGTGATGGGAACCTCACTGATCAGTTCATACCACCACCAGGCTCATATAACCCCTCTACAAAGTGACCCAGGAGCCAGGCATTTCCCTTGAGAGATCCCATCTCATTATTACTCCCAAAGGTAGTCTGCAGATAGTTAATTTCTCCCTGGTCAGTATCTGGATGATCAACCCTTTGCAAGTGCCATGAGGTTGTGACTATCTGTTGTCCCAGGTTAAAAGCTAGCCTGTGTAAGCTGCAGGCATACTCCTGCACTTTGACATGCTCTTTTAGTCAATCATGGAGGGAATTAATTCCTAGCTCCTCTAACAATTCTAATTCTGAGTCTCAAATAAGAATCTTAAAACGAATTTTGACCATGAAACCAAAAATCTTAAAGCAATTTCACTGGAAGACACACATGTGAACACAGAACTGTCCTGGTAGGAGACTTCTCACTGCACCTCAAGAAATCAGGAAGATTTTCCCAGCTTTACCCTGGTCCAAATGGTGCATCTCAGGAATGCAGTGGTTTTTTTTCTTTGGGGAAGCTACAGTTTTGTTCAGCATTTTTGGGCTCAGTACAAGAAAATTAGTCTTAACCTGTCCAAGAGAAGCAGATCCCAGGAACTGTTCATATGATACCTGCATTTAACAGGTGTTGAGAGGCCTCTTGGGTTAGTATTGACAGAGCATTTAAAGATCCTCCACATGAACACTGAAGATAAATGGAGCACAGAGCTAATCTGCCTCTCCTGGCAGGTCTATAAAACTCAGAGGAGTTTGCTTTCCAGTTCAGATTTGCACAGATATTTACATCACCCCTGGAGCATGGATCTGTTCAGCATTCGCTACAGCAAAGCTTGAGCGATGGCTTGATTGAATCAGTCCCTCCTCGTTCACCTTTGTGTCACTTCTGCATTTGAAATCCTGACAACATCTTTTGTGCAACATGAAAATAATATCCTCTCTCCCTTTGCAATTTCCTTTCCCCAGTCCCACCTCACCTCTCTTCCTAGGATGAGGTTGTGTTTTTCTTCGCTCGCCCTACGTAGCATTTATCCACAGACAGCAGAGGCTCATGAGACCTTGCAGACCTCACAGACTCTTTGTGGGTTTGATTTGCATGTCCTGTGTTCTGGGCTGAACCACCCTTATGAATCACAATGAACTTTACCATATATTAATTGAACAGAACAGCTTATACCTTGCAATTTCCAGAGACAAAAATCAAGGTCAACCCTTTTGGGATAGATGGAAGCAACCTTCATGCTGACTGCCAACAGCTCTGGAATCACACACCAGGTTGTCTAGGCTAAATGTAAGGGTAGATTTGCCAAAGAGAAACATCAACCTCCATTCATCCAAATGCCCAGAGAAGTTGTGGATGCTCCATTCCTGACACTGCTCAAAACCAGGTTGGATGAGGCCTTGAGCAACCAGGTCTGGTGGAAGGTGTCCCTACCCATGGCAGAGGGTTTGGAACTAGATGACCTTTGAGGTCCCTTCCAACCCAAGCCATTCTATGATTCTATGAAATACATATCTGCACACCTATCAGAAAGCTGACCCTGAGAGGTCACTGTCCCCCCAGCAAGAGTTAACATCTCCTGTATGCCTGACAACACTCTCAGTGTTCATTAATCACTCTTCAGCCCAAAGAGGGAGAGACAGAAAGTCTAACAATCTGGTGTTTCTCATCTTTACAAAGCAGTATTTGGGCTCCACTGCAATGAAAAGTTTGTTTTCATTAACAAGGTTATTTTTTACAGGAGGAGAATCAATAAGCAATCAGCAATTATCCCTCTGCAAGGTAAACTCTGCCTGGCTGATACCAGTGCCTGCATCTTTTTTCCAGTGTCAGAATAAAAGACTGCAATTCCTTGTCTCTACCTCACATTCAACAGAAAAGTAGCTGTGGAGAGCTAGTAATCTCTGTCAACAGAAGTGACCTTCCTTTGTATTGATGAAAAGACCATAAGATCCTGCAGTCTCACACAGAGCCTCTTACAGAAGGGTTGAAATGTTAAGATCAGCCTAAAAAAAAATGCCATCTACAATATTCCTTCCTTTTTTCAACCAACTTTGTTTCTGAACTGTGTATTTGCATCTCAGATTTAGAAATGCAAGATGGGCCCTGGAGAACTTTCCCATGCCATTTCCACCTGGAACCCTGAAACTTCTCCTGACACCTCCTGTTTCTGAGAACATGGGTTTGAAGATCAGCTCCTGAAGAACAGAGATGCAGAACCTTTACCAACTTCCCTCTCTGGCCTCTGCTGAAATGTGTTTATTTCTTAATCCTTAATTTCATTCAAGGCAGGGTAAGAGTTTTGTGTGGGCAAGCAGGTTCCTCAGAATTGCAGCCAACAGAAAGGGTGTGTTGGAGGGAGGGGAAGAGCGATACAAACGAGGAGTCTCCCATGCCAAGTGCACAAGGCAGCTGCCAGCAACCCATTTGGGGATACTCTTCCACAACCCACCTGGGGAAACCATAGAGGTATTACACAAAGGACTAGGTTTCTGTAAAGGAAAAATGAGTGGGTGAAAGGCTCAGATCAGGAAATGTGTAATCAATGCTAACCAAAAGAAGGAAGCAGACTGAGCGTGGCCTCCTTAGCATGGGCATCCATCCTGTGATGCTCATAAAGTTCTACCCACGCCACTCTGCAGCTATAGCTTTGAGACTTAGCAGAGTAACTCCATCTGTTTCCTCCCATTGGAGCCAGGAGAGTATCAGGGAACCACAGTGGAGTCATTTCCAGAAGTGTCCCAGCCCTGCCTTCTGTCTTCTTCGTGCAACTGGAGGTGTACCACAAGGGCATTTCCACAGGCATCTCCCCAGCCCTGGTGCAGATGCAGATGTACAGAGCAAACACATACAATGCTTCCTCAAAACATTCCCTCAGCTTCTAGCAGTTGGAGGCCTCAGGACTTCCTGAGACAGATGAATTCTGAGTAGTTAGTTGTCATGGAGAGCTGTTGCAAACACATCTAGTATGTGCTTGAACTCACGTAAATTTTCAGCATCCAAAACATCCTACAAAGAGGAACTGGGGGGAAGCTGTTGGCTTTTTTTGTACCTCTCTCTTGCTGGATTAGATTTTCAGTAAGTGCTAGAACCCATCCTAGCATTATTTCTTTGGTGAAGGTGATGGTGGCCACAGAGAGATAGCAGGGAAGGCTGACCATGACATTGGTGTGCAGGTTCCCATGATGTTCACAGAACCCAGCATGAGCCAAGCTGGAGATGTTCACAAGAGTAATATCACTTGTAAAATTCTGCTCTTGGGAAGACTGGGCATCATGCCCAAAACCAGAGAGAGAAGGACCTCACTGGGGTTTCTTGAATAGTCATTAATCACATTCTCTTTATCCAAGTGCTTTCTCAGTATCATGATACTTGCTAACAGCTTTCATATACTGACAGGCCACAAGTCAAAGCATCTCAAAACTCACAGGAGATCAACTGCTTCTCCTGGTCAAGCTGCTGGTTTGGGCAGAGTCCTTCAACCTCCTGGCACGAAGACACATGCAGGTGGCTTTCCTTTACCTCCTCTCCACCAGCCACGCAAAGCAGTGCTGCAGCTCCAGAGCCCTGGTGAGACCATGACACCTTCCAGCCAAGCTCCCAGAACCAGAGTGAGGCCCAAGGTGGCTGAGCTGTGCTGAAGACACATGCTGCCTCCAAGGCCCATGCTAAGGAGCCAGGGCCCCATCTCTTGTCCAGTGTTGGGCTCTAATTGCTTCTCTTTTTCTCTCACACGTATCCTAGGACAGCAGGACCTGGCTCAACGGCTAGGGAAGGAAATAAGAGTGAGTGGATGGTACTGAGCCTGTGTTTGTTTATTTACCTGATGGGAAATGGCCCATAAAGACTCTGCCAAAGTGAGCCATAAAGCTATCAGAGAATGGCATGAAGGGAAGAACATTTGATAACAGCAGTGTGGCAGGAAGTGTGTAAAGGAGGAATAAATACACCTCACTGCTCATGTCAAGAGAGAAACAGAGTCAGATCAGCACCAGGACATTGCCAGCACATGGAGAGACAGTAATTGCTCTCAGATGCAAAAGCTGAAGTTCACTATCCTAGCACATGCACAGGAGGACATAGAGATTCAGAGGCCAACTTCTCAGACTTCTGTATCCTGTCTCTGCCCTTGGCCAGGGCCTGGTGCCTGGGATGAGGTCAAGTGTGAGCACACTGACTGAGGCGGTGACACAATGTCGCGCCTAGAATGATGCTTCCTTTTCATCACAAATAATGATCTGCTCCCCAAGGCATAAGGATTAGGAGCCTGGATTTAATTTTCTCTGCACTTACTCAGCCATTGGACTCTACCTCTTGCAGAGTTATTCCCTCTGTGGCTCCACAGCCACCTCTCTGTTTGTTGTACCCCTGAGCCACCTCTGACATCAGAACCTTTTCCTTTGTGGATAAGTTTCTCAGCACTGGAGAAAGGCTGTGGCTAAATGGGGAGTACAGTGGGAAGGGCTTGGATCTGATACAAACCTTCCATCCTCAACTGTCTTAGATCAGATTGAGAAGATACCTCCCTAGATTCTTTCTTCCTTGTGCAAACAATTTTTCTTGTTGAGCTTCATCTGATACCATCTGGGGTTTGCTCCCTAATTTTCTCTCTGGTGAAAGTGCCCCTGCATGCTCTGGCAATGTCTCTGTGGGTCAGTGGAGCAGGAGCAAGGGCAGAGGTGGAACTGCTCTAGTTGGAGATGTCCCTGCTCACTGCAGGTGGGTTGGACTAGATGACCTTTAAAGGTCCTTATTGCTCTATCATTCTGTTCACCCTGGCTCTGCTTGGCTCTGGCTCCCTTTGCCTAGCTGGCATGGAGCCCTGCCACCTGGCACAGCAGCACCATCCTGCCTCAGGATCTGAGCCATGCCTGGGGCTCTTTGGGAGCAGCAGGCCTTGTCTGAGGAAATACAGGGCATCCTTACAGGGAAAGGAGATAACTCTTACCCCCCAGGTCTTCATGATGTGCACTTCACATGTTGGTGGCAGCCTTAAACTTGAAGCCCTGTCTTAAAAGTGAAAGAGGAATCACTCAAAAGCATGTCTCAGGAGACTAAGCCTCAAGAGTCTGAGAGCATTTAAGGGCAATACAGGCCAAGACTTTCAGCTAAGACTGTGTCACCAGTGCCCTGCTCAGGGAAACCTGGAGTCTGGAGCAAGAGTGCTGCAAGATCCCCTGATGCCATTGCTCAACCTTGACAATTTCTGGGCTGTATTGTTCTCAGAGGAGGCAACAGAAAAGGGAAAGTCCACCTGTGCCATATGAAGGGAAGGTAATGACAAAGTCTTTCTTTCCCCAATCCATTTATTACAAAATAACCAGGAACTGCACTGTATAATCAGATTTTCTTTATCCATTTGTTTGTCACACAGAAACATGCCTTGCTGATGCTGTTTCATGTCTCCTTAGCAACCTCCAAAGTTCAGACAACAGTGGCTAGCTGTGGTTTACTTCTGATAGTCTGAGAGGCACGTAGAGCCCAGAGGCTGGTGCAGAGCAGGGTAGAGGGTTCTGCTTCATGGGTTCATTTGCTAGGGTCTGTCAACAGAAAGGAGAATGACAAAGCCCTGGATCATGAAGAGAATACAGAGCCAACTTCCTTGTACATACTGAAAAGATGGGAAAATATCCAGCTAAGCTGTCCCTGACAACAGACAGGAATTCTTGAGCAAGATGCCACTCCAGGAACAGAGGGGAAGGAGCAGTGTCTCTGTAAATACAGCTTGTGCTTAGCCCAGGAGAAAAAAACTTAGACACCTGATCTGATTATATCATTTCCTGCTGATAATGCCTGTTATTTAAACATCCTCATGAATGTGGAGCAGACTTTGCACCCATGCACAGGTACATTGTGTCAGCCTCATCTGAACACCCCTGGGAAAGTCCATCCTCCTCTGATGGGCACCAGCTGCCCTCATTGATCTCAGCTTTTCTGCACCAGTGAGGTCAGAAGCAGAGCATCTGCCCCACAATATCTTTTTGGAAGCCTTGCCTGCAGTTTGGCTAAGAATGCTTCCTCAGCTCTGTAATCAGCTGGGCCTGGGCAAATGCCAATGGTAAAAGAGCTTTTTGGTTGACAGAACAATGTTTTCCACTGGTTGGTTTCTTTGTTTATTTGGTTGGTTTGTTGGGTTTTTGGTGGTTTTTTTTTCAGTCATAGCATTACAGAATCATTAAGGTTGGAAGAGACCTCTCAGTTCATCTAGTCCAACCAGCAACCTGTCACCACCATGCCACTAAACCATGGCCCTGAGTACCACATACAGATGTTTTCTTGAACACTTCCAGGGATGGTGGCTCCACCACTGCCCTGGGCAGCCTGGGCCAGTGCCTGACAACTCTTTCTGGGAAGAAATACTTCCTAATATCCAACCTAAACCTCCCCTGGTGCAACTTGAGGCCATTTCCTCTTGTCCTCTCACTGGTAATCCAGGAGAAGACACTAACTCCCACCTCACTACCTTATCTCTGACTATTTTCTGATCCTGGGAAATCCATTGCCAGAAAAAGCATGAGCAAAAGCAAGAAGTATTATGTCTAGGTAGGAGTGAAGACAGTGAAAGAGTTTCAAATCACCAGAGGTTAATTTCCAAAAGAATAAACCACCTTCTGTTGCTGAACTGCAACAACTCCTAAGCAACACCTGGAAGCAAAGTAACTTGATCAAATGCAGAGTGTTCTCTTAGATGAGAACCAGGGAGCCTTGCACTTGATCTCTGCTGGCTTCTGGAGAGATCTGAAGAGAAACACTAGGCTTCTCTTAGTCTCTTGAAGAATAAGGCAGAGATGAAAGTGCTCTTCCCTTGTCAGGTTGGTCCTTCTCTGTGTCATGCCACAATCTTATCCCTCAGCCATCTAAAAGCTGTACATATTGCTCCCTCCTGGGCTCCAGTCTTGGGCAAACCAAGTAGTCTATCTACAGAATAGAGGATGAGATCTTCCAGGGTCTACATCCCACAGGGATCATGCTGGATTTTGATCTCTTTGCTCAGTACATTGCACCAAAGCTGTTCTGGGAGACCCTGTGCCCTTACCTCCCCTAACACCATCCTGCTTTGCCCCTGTGCACCCAGTACAAGAAACCTGAGAGAGCGCAAATCATCCTGTGCATTATTTGCCTTTCCCTCCTTGAAGTAAAGGCAGAAGGGTGAAAATAGGTTACTTGGGCACCAGAAGAGACCATAACTCTGGTCTGTGTCTCACCTGGGGTCTCACTGCTAGGAAAAATCTCCTGGCAGCAGCAATAGAAAGTGAAGTAGCTGAAGGTGGCAGCAAATGTGATGGTCAATGCTAACACTTTAAACTCATGAAATTCCAGGGTGTCTGCTTCTTCTTGACAAGCACCATGGTTTGCCACAGCACATGCAAAGGGCCAGACCAGGATTTGTCCTGAAAGGTTATCCTGGAGTCCCTGGCATGGCACAGCTCCAATCCCACAGCACTTGCTTCCTTCCACAGTGTGGGCTGGAGCCAAAGAGATGGGAGCAGCATCCCCTTGGGCCATGACATTCCTCCATGACGCCAAGGGAGTAAGTATCACCCAGCTGACAGTCTCCCTTGGTGTGTGTGGGAGGGAAGCACTCAGAGGACATGCTGTGGGAGGCAGAAGTTGGATTTCAGCAGCAGAGAGGTGGGAGGTCATAACAGGGACATGGCAGCTGGAGGTGGAGAACTATCCTGCACCCTCCCACTCCTTCCCATCACATCATCCTCTGGCATGGGGCAGCTTGAGGGGCTGGTCCCTTTCTCCTGTCTGGTGACAAACCCAGGCTAACTGGGAAACATTTCCACATAGTGGCCAGCTGTGTCCTACTTCTGCCTCGTGGTGGTCAGGAGTTGTGTAAGGGTCATGACTGACTGGAAGAGCCCTTCCTGACACATCCCCATACCTGACCACGCCTGCGGCAAACTCACCCCCAGCCCTTGTGCACTGGGGAGGGCACGGTTCCTCTTCCAAGGTGGTGGTGGTCATGCTGAGATTAGCCACCCCATCCCTTTGCCTTCCCTTCAGTCCCACTCTTCTCAGCAACCACAACTGGCAGCACTTGAGTTTATTGGATGTCAGTGAGTTGACCCTGGGGCAGTAGAGATTTTCACACCAGCAGCACTCCTTGCTTTCGCTGTTCCCCTTTCCATGGCCCATCCATTGCTTGCTGCTCCTTGTGCAGTCCTGGTGCTCAGCTGCAGAGAGCCAAGAGCTGGAGGGTGCAGGACAGCCACAGCAAAGCACAGCGAGGAGCAGCCCCTGACTGTGTGCCAGCAAACAACAGGCACAGCATCGAGGCAGCAGCAGCAAGAGGGAAGGTTGAAATGCCAGCCTGGAGACTCAGGACTCTCAGCACCAGCCTGTCTGTGCTGCATCTCTGTATACATGATGTCTCTGGTGGGAGACCCTAGACAACCTAGCAAAGCACTGAACAGGAAGGATATGATAAGATCAAGAGGAGCAAATATCACTTGCTGATTCCCCCTCTCCTCCCAGCTGAAGGATGCTCTGTGCTTTGTCCTTCTGAGGAGAATCTCACAGGATTCAGCTGGAATGCTGCAGAAAGAATATTAACCATTCTCAACACAGTGAACAAAAAGCACTTTGAAAACTCTTAGAAAATGTATGAAATGGTCTTTGAATACTCAATTACTTTTTCTCCCATGTTCACTGCAAGCTTAGAAACTAAAACCACAGCCATTACCTGCTAGACAAGGAATGAATAAAGGCGCAGTATGTTTTTTCCATGCTAAAGACAGAGATTCCTGTAACATCATTCTTGTGTATCCTACTTTATCTTCCCTCTATGTATGAGTCAATTTACTTATCCTCAGGCAAAAAGCCCTTATATATATCAGACACAAATGTACAGAAAGAACAAAAAGCACCACAGAAAGAAAACTCAGCAGCACAGAGGTGACATGCCCCAGTGACACACTGTGTCTTTGCATATCTAATTCTTCTCAAGCTTTTTCTTCTCTTTAAAAATCTCTCCAAAGTCCTGTATCTTTAACTCCACAGTAAAACATCTCCCCTCTTTAAAGCTTGCTAAACTACAAAGGTGACCTGGATGATATGAGGGTCAACAAGGTCCAGTGCCAGGTCCAGCACTTGGGTCACAACAACGTGATGAATGCTCCAGGCTTAGGCAGAGTGGCTGGAAAAGGACCTGGGCAGGGTGGGTTGGTTGATAGCAATGTCCTGAAACATGTCTTCCACTTTAGTTTGTGCATGCAGCTATGTGTCTCTCCATCCTGTCTGCAAAGATGAACTCAAAACTGAGTGAGATATACTTGGCACTAGTAAGGCTGCTTGAATCCTGGGTTCAGTTTTAGGCCCCTCACTCCAAGAAGGACATTGAGGTGCTGGAGTGTGTCCAGAAAAGGGCAACAAAGCTGATGAAGGGTCTAGAGCACAAGTGTTGTGAGGAGAAGCTGAGGGAAGTGAGGTGGTTTAGTCTGAGGTAGTTTAGTTAGGAGAAAAGGAGGCTCAGTGGAGACCTTCTTGCTCTCTCCAACAGGCCCAGGCTGCCCAGGGCAGTGGTGGAGTCACCATCCCTGGAGGGGTTTCAAAGCCATGGAGACGTGATGCTGAGGGACATGGGTTAGTGGTGACCTGGCAGTGCTGGGTTAACAGTTGGACTTGATGATCCTAAAGGGTTCTTCTAACCAAAATGATTCTGTGATTATACAGCTGGTAACCCTTGAAGATTTATCTCATCAATAGCAACTAGTAAAAGGCTGGGACATGCCTGGAAAAAGCAGGAGAATTTACCCAACAGCCAGGGCTGAGAGCTCAGCTAGAGTCAAATGAGGAGCATCAGGAGGACTTTGAAGAGCCCCATGACAGACACAGAGCAAGACTGTCCTTGCCTGCACCCTGCCTGCACTGGCCCAGCTCCATTCACGGGAAAGAAGAAATCATTGTGGTCACTGAAGGTCAGCATTCCCCATGCTGAAGCCAGGGTAGGCTGGGACATGCTCCAAGCAGGAGCTCAGTGCTTGCATGGGAGGTCTGCAGACCTCGGTTTGCTCTGGCAGCTCTAAGGGTTCCTTGCTGAGCCATCTTGTGCAAGTCAGGTCCTGGCAAACAAAAGGCATGTCCTGTGCCAGAGGCACTAGTGCTCTGGAGTGGAAAAAGACATTTCATGGGATTTTGAAGAAGAAATTCTCAGCTTGGCTCCAGGAGCTCTGCAGAGCAGGAACCTGTTCCCCTCTGGTCTCAAGAGCCCAGCCCTCGCTCTCCAAGGTTCCAGCCACTTGTCCTCTTCCAGACAAGGCTTTGCAGGTCACACACCCACTGCAAGAAGTCTCAGGCCAATAAAAGCTCTTAAGAGCTGTTGGGAACTGACTCCACTGGAATTCCTTGGAAAACAACAACAACAAAACCCCAAACTTCAGGAGATTTGTTAGCTAACAGACTGGGGAGAGCTGCAGCTGCCTGCCTGTAAGGCATGTGCCTTACAAACACAGCAAGTATTTTGTGGCACTCACAGCAAAGAGGAAACTATCTTGGACACTCATGGACACATTAATAGCTTTGTAGTATTTTGCCCTAGAATAAGCAACTGCAAAAAACCCCTCACATCAAATTACATCTCTACAAAGCATTTCCAGAGAAACTTGAGTTTCCTTTCTCCTGATCTTAGCAGCACCTTCCCACCCACTGGGGTTTTTAAATATATGACAAATGGAGCCACACTTGGCCTGAAATTAGTTCTGGGTGCTATGAAAACAGTGAGCAGTCCTTGTCCTCAAGGTCTGACAGCCTAAATGAAAACAAACCATGAATTAAAGAAGGAAACAAAGTCAGTCACTAGCCTAAGGTCACAAAGGAGTTCTGTGGCTTGGCTCAGATTAAACCACATGCCCTTCGGTGCTTTACCAGCTCTCTTGTCTTGTTTCCCTAAACCACACTGGGGGTTACTATTTCTTGCTTTCTCCTTCACACTTTCTCTCTCCCTGGCCTAGTCACTGTCCCTGCTACTGGCACCCTCAGTCATCCTCACTAAATCACATATTCTGCTCTCAGCATGACTTTTAGCTTTCTAGTCACCAAACTATTGGAATAGGAAGATTTGTAGCAGTGTTATCAAAGTGCAAGTGATAAGAACTGGCTGATCTTTTACAAGGAAGGGAAGTTTGCAGGGAGCCTGGGACTTGAGAAAATACTTGTCTGTCTTTGGTATTCTGTTGCAATAATCTAAATCTGAAACCTTTTTCGTGGGGAAATGGCTTAAACCAAACCTTGTTGCTCTCTCACTAAAACAATGAAGTTTCCATCTTGTTTTTCTACCAAGGAAAAAGGAGATTTTTCTGCACATCATGGTGTATAAATCAGTGTCCTAGTTTGGGCTGGGACAGTGGCAGATTCAGGACTGTGTTTTGGATTGACTATGAGATGAGTGTTGACAGCACACTGAAGTTTTAGTAGTTTATACTAAGTCAAGTACATTTCAGCTTCTCAAGCTGTATCAGAGAGGAGGCTGGACGGGCACAAGGACTTGGGAGGGGACACAGGCAGCACAGTTGACCCCAGCTAAACAAAGGGATATCCCATATGACATCATGCCCAATATACAGACTGGAGGGAAAGCTGGCAGGGGACCACTGCTCAGGAACTGACTGGGCATCAGTCAGCGAGTGCTTAGCAGCTGCATCGTGCATCACTTGTTTTGTGTATTCTACTTCTTTTATTATCATTATTACCATTATTACTATTATTATATTCCTTTTCTGTCCTATTAAACTGCCTTTATCTCAACCCATGAGTTTGACTTTTTTTGCCCCAGTTCTCTCCCCATCCCACTGGATGGGAATAGCTAGGAGCATCTATCTGGGTCTTAGGTGCTGCCTAGAGTTAAACCATGACACTAGCAAAGTTTCAGTTTTGAAGAGAACCATGTTCTCTTGGGAAAAAAATAAACAAGTCCAGTTTCAGCAATCTGGATAAGTCTACATGGCAACATCTCCGTCTCCTGACAAGCTCTTCTTTAACTCCACCAAGGCCAGTGAATGGAGGCAGCAGGTCCTTTTAATCAGAGAGAGCAGCTACTGGTAAAGTAAGAAAACATAAACTTTTCCCAAGTGCAATAAAGTCGCAGCTGTTCCAAGTATTGATAGCAGGCTCCTGGGAAAGCCCAGCGAAATGAGTTCGGAGAAGACGAACCCCACAGCAGCTGAACTGACCCGGGACACTTTAGTGCAAAAGGTACCTTGAGCAACCTGCAGCCCACTGCAAGTTCTGCTAAAAGGTAGGAATGAAGCCACCTTCCAGAGAAGCAGCTCCCTTCCCGGGGCTTCCAGCGATACCCTTGCTCTCCCTAAAAGAGTCTTCCCTTTCCTCTCAGGGCTGCACTCAATCCGCTGGGCTCTGGGACACTGTTTGCCTCTGCCGCTCGCTCTCGCTCTCCCCCTGCTTCTCACTTTCACTCCCATTGGTTTCATGTTCCCTTTACCAGGCGGAAAAGCTTACAAGCTTATCCAGCCCAGCAGCAGGGTTTATCCTGGTTCCACCCACTGGGACTTTCCTAGCTTCCTTCTGCACAGCGAGGGGAAAAAAAAAGGCAGAGGGAGACATGCAGCAGGCACCTCGGGGAGTCCGGGGAGCCGTCGTGCTCCCTTTCCCTGAGCTAGGTTTCTATTGTAGGCGGTACATTCCTTGGGAGGGAGGGTGTGTGTGTGTCGGTGCCTTCCCACACTCCGGGCAGCTCTTATTTAATGGGGGTCTCCATGCAGGGCAGACGCCAGAAGAGATTGTGCCGTTCCCGGTTCCTATCCAGGAACAGCAGCGACTCTCATGGCAGGCACCGGTATGGTCCGCTTGGCTGAGATAACTCTGGAGGAGGCAGCTCCTGGGATCAGCCAAGCCTCCAGGATGCACTTTAGGGAGGATCTGAGGAGGATACGGTGCGCGGTGCTGCTGTGCCTGCTCTCCGTGCTGGTCCTCATGCTGCCTACTGCCTACCTGCTGGTTGGAAACCTCAGAGCTCCCAGCTCCTGCACCAGCCAGGTAAGAGATGATGCCTGATCCCCTCCTGCCACGCTGTGAGGAGGACAGCGCTGTGTTGCCAAGTCCCCAGGGTTGGGGCTGTTCGGTTCTTTTATTCTCTCTATGAGTTTCCCATCTTGAAAGGAATGTGAGAAACTCCCTGTTTCATTCCTTCTTCCTGGCGCAGAGCGAAGCTGCTTGAGATAAACCTTGCTATTGTTTGGTCTCTCTAACTAACGGTGTCTGTTCCTCTTGCCTTGATTTCACTGAGGTCACTGTGCAACGCACAGCTTGCAAGCTTTTGTTGAGAAGCTGCAGGAATGGCTTTAAAGAAAATATCTCCAGTTGGTGGAAATCAGTGTGTCTCCACTGATTTCAGCCACAGTTTGATACTGTGGCTCATTTTCCTCTCCTCTCTTGGGTTAACTCAGAGACTTCCCCTCGAGGTGTCCTATTTCAGCAAACATCTGCTGACTGCACTGCTGATGTCAGTGTCCATCATCCCTCACCAGACAGGCAGCTACTGCTCTCGTATGTCATTAGTGTAAACTCCTACAGAGATGTCATTTGAGACAATTAAGGAGTCTGACCCTAAATTTCAAATCCCAGTTTTTACTTCCTATCAAAACTTTCTGGAGATCCAGGGATGTTCTCAACTCTTCTCCTTTGACAGCTAAACTCACTTTGCTCTTAGCAATACAAGCTTGCTGGTGTGGCTGCTTCTACTGCCCTTCTGTGCCACCTCAATCCTTCTCGTGCCAGGCTGCAAACAAATGCCTGTTTCCATGGTAGACTACGAACTCAGCAGGACTGTCCCTTGCTAGAAAGATGTGAGATCCTCTAGATCTGAGGATTTAAGGTTTGAATTTTAGCATCAGGTCTGAAATTCCCATCTAGTTAGCTGGCTTGGTATGTGCTGATTTAGGAGCTGCAACAGAAAGCAGTGCTAGTAAGTGGCCTCGAGGGCAGATTTCTAACCTTGCATACATGTAACCTACAGATGTGTAGGGAGTGTGACAGCTGTAACCAAGGCTGCTTGTGTGAACAGTCTTGGCTGCACAGAGATGTCCTAGCCACAGTTTCACTTCAGCTCTGCACAGCCACAACTCATGTCCAGCTTCTGGGTGCAGCATCTTCTGCATTATCTGGTTACTCCTTCATGCACAGGTCAAAGGAGATGCATCACCCCTGTGCAGTATCTCAGGCTCATATATCTGCCATATTTCTTGCACATGTGAAAGTTCATGTTACTGCTCTGACCCTGTTAGTGCATTTCAGGCCTGCTAGAGCAGCTGTACACAGAGTGAAGAGGCTCTTGGGAGAGTCTCAGCTGCATCTTTGCTCTTTGTTTATGTCCTCTGAGGTTGTACAGAGCAGAACAGTTCAATTCTTGAAATGGTCTCAGAGTGAAAAATGTTAGCCTGTTTGTCTGGACCAGTGTCTTCTTGGCTTTTGACCTTGTTGGCAGAGTAAGCAGGGAGAAGTATTTTGGTGAGTGGGTTTGGCTGCTTAGAGGAAAAGCAGAAGGCAAGCCAAGAGAGTTGCTCTCACCTGGCCTGGTGTCTGTTTCCATCCAGATGCACTGAGCTGTTAGTGTGTAGTGCTCCCACGGTGATGTAATGAGGTGATCAGAGGAGTTACAGCTTCTGTGAGTCCCAGGGAGGAAAAGGAAAACCATTGGGGCTGGCCAGCTGCCTGCTGCCTTTGTGCCAAGCCCAGTGGGTGGAAAGCTCAGCTAGAGTTCAGCTGGATCCTGCACTTGAACTTCTCATTCACTCTGCTGGTGAGTGGCTGTGTGGCCAGTGTTGTACAGCAGCAGAGCATGGGTGGGTGGAGGATTTGTCTGCCTGTGTAGCTGTTGGTTAATCCCCCAAAGAGCTGTGCCACAGGCTGAGCCCAGGCACTCACTCCTGCAGCCTGCCATGGCTTTGGACTCTTTCAGTCCTTAGGAATGTTTGTGAGCTTAAAGACTCTCAGGAAGATGTCTTTTTGTGTTTCCTCATGCATTTTAAGTATTAGAACTGGATTGCTAAAGGATGCCTTCCTCATGTGCCCAACTGATAGCCCAAATCAGGAGAACTAGATTGGGACTAGACACACATCAGAGCTCTCTGTGGCACTGGTTTTGGGATGCAGGTGCCCTGGGCATACTGGAAGCAAGTTGACAGACACAAGGTAGCAGCAGATGTGTATTCTCCTGATCCTGGCAGCAGCGAGCTCCCAGAGGAGTCCTCCCGTTGCCCCAGGACCAGAGCTCAGCCCACACATGCCAAATTATCAACTGGGGACAGTCCTGGGAGGAGGGAGGGACTCAACAGCTGAGCAGGTGACAGGTAAATGTAGTAAATTCCTGAGCTTGTCCTTCGTGGAGCAAGGAGGAGGAGAAGGGAAGCCTGGGAAAGTTGGTGCAACAGGGGTGTGCCTCTTTGGTTTATCTGTTTGGCAAGGCAATGTATTCATCTCTGCTTCTCTGTAGAAGCACATGGTGTCACACTCTGCCTCTGAAGGGATACAAACACATCTTTTCCACTGGAAATGTCCCTCTCAGGAATAAACAGAGCAAGTTATGTCATTACAGCCACCCATGTGAACCACTGGTTCTCTCCCTCTCATGGGATGATGTGGCCTGCATGAATAATTCAAGGCTGATAGCAGTTTCCCTGGACACCCTCCAGGCTGACTACACTGCTTCCCTTTTGGAAATAGAAATCACTTTTTATCTTTGTCTGCCTCCAGACAGAGCTAGGTGAGGAAATGGAGATCTTTAAGCACTAACACAGGGCTCCTGTTATTAGCAGGAAACTAGTAAAAGGTTCTCTTGGTGTCTCTCCAGAGGAAGGGCCAGGACTGCTCTGTGCCATTCCCCAAAGGGAAGCCAGCTTTCAGTCTGAGTGCACAAATTTATCAAGGCAATGGCACAGCAGCCAGGAGAGCATCTCTGGCTACCTTAGCAACCCACTCAGCTGGCCCAATACAGCAGAGCATCAAATCCTGTGGCCTGGAGATGCTGGTACTTAGGCTTATTTTCATAGCATGGCAGGACCACAGGCAGCATAAAGAGAAATCCCCAAACCTGTCCAAAGGATTGCACATGGACCTGTGTGCTATATCAGCCTTGCAATGGAGAAGGGGCTAGGAGCTTCTAGTAGGTCCACCTGGACCCTGCCCAAAAGGATGAAGCCAGAAAGCTAGCACCAGAGCTCAGACAAGGGCTGCCAGAAGAGGCAGGTGCACAGAGCCAGAAGCCCTGATGGCCTGCCCCAGTGGAAGAGAGAACCTGAAGTGGCTTCCTGCTCTGCAGGGAGGGAGAAATGCCCAGGGAGGAAGAGTAACTATTGCACCTACACCTAGGTGTGTGGGAGTCCCCTTCCAAAAGCCAGCAGCAGTAAAACTCCTGACTGGCCTCTGCTGTTTAATGCATGTGGTCCTTGTGGGCAGAGGAGGCAGTGAGACTTGCTCTGGGTGCTTGCTTCCACTGGGAAAATACTGAAATACTGCCTGAAATACTCCCCTGAGGCCACTTTGTACTGGCACAGGATAGACCCCTTCCAGAAATGTCCAGCTGAGGCCATGCAGCCTCTCTAGAGCTGGAAAATCTGGGGCTGTGTGAACTGTGTATGACCTGCAGAGACCTTGCTCATGGAGCAGTGTCTTGTGGATGGAGGTGCTGGGGATATTTTGCTTACAAATCTCCCTCCCTGCAGTACCAAGCTGCTTTTCCCATGCAGTTCTCCACTGGATACCCCCAGCTTTTCCTGGAGGTGTAAGAAGCAAAGTGTGTGACCAGGGATGTTCAGCTCTTCTGCTTGGCTTTAGCTAGGTATGGAGAGAATTGCAGTGGGGTTTTTGGACATTCTTGGTCTCAAAAGAACCTAGAAGTGTTTTGCATACCACAGTCCTCAGGGTAATCAGCTGGTTGTCCAGGACATCATTTGTCTGCCAGCCAGGTGGAAGGTGGGATTTTCAGCATCACTCAGTGTGGGTTACTGTCTCTCCACTGTAACCAGAGGGAAAATTGAAGCCATGCTGGGAACTTTTCAGAATCAGAGCTAAGCAAGAAAGGAAAAGAGAGAAAAGCACTAATTGTGTCAGTGATCTCTCTATTGTCCCATGCTGCTTAGCTCTCCTCCACCACCTCTTCTATACCATCATGTACAACTGTGCCTATTTAGGACAAATAATACTCACACTTGGCCATTATGTAGCATTAACTAGGGCAAAAATATTTTCAATAGGAGGCTTAAATTTATGCCCTTATCAAACAGCACAGTTGTGGAGAAAAAAAAATCTACTTTTGCAAAGCAACAGAATAATTTCAGGCCCTGCAGCACCTGCTCTGTCTGCTGTACCACACTGCCCATTAGCATCCATGAACACAGCTCCTGTACCTGGAGCTTCACAGAATCATAAAATGGTTTGGGTTGGAAGGGATACATCAAGGTCATCTAATCCAACCTCCCTGCACTCAGCAGGGACATCTCCAACTAGAGCAGGTTGCTCAGAGCCCCAGATAACCTGAGCTGGAATGGTCCCAGGGATGAGACATCTCCCACCTCTCTGGGCAACCTGGGACAGGCTCTCAGCACCCTCACTGTGAAACATTTCTTCCTTCTATCCAGTCTAAATCTCCCTCTTTTAGTTTCAAACCATCAGCCCTTGACCTGTCCCAACAAGCCCTGCTACAAACTCTGTCCCCATCTTTCTTCTAGGCCCTTCAAGCACTGAAAGGCTGCAGTAAGCTCTCCCTGGAGCTTTCACTTCTCCAGGCTGTACAACTCCAACTCTTTCAGCCTGTCCTCACATCCCTCAGATCATTTTTGTGGCCATCTCTGGACCAGTTCCAGCAGGTTCAGAGGGTCCAAAGGAGTGCCACAAAAATCCAAGTTTCCATCTGGCCTTCTTAGGAAACAAGTAAATTAAAGTTGCATAAAAAGCTTCCCCCCAGTTTTTAGTCCAAACCATTTTGTTATTTCTTTATAAAGCAGCAGAATTCTTCTTGATCTCCTTTCCATCCTTTCCCATCACCTCTGTTTGTATTGCAACATCTGAGTTTATATAAAGTACTTCAGCAGAAGTTAGGCTTGAAATATGTAAACAGTTCCCACTGCAGTTACATGATTTAATGGAGGTTTGTGATTGATTTGCAGCTCATTGCAGTCCTTAGCATCACTAGAAAATATGTCACTTGATCAATATGTAGGAGGTGTCACATAAATACTGGGGTTAATATGTTCTTGTGCATATGCATCTGGCCAAAAGCAAGAGAGAGTGTTTGAGGGAAATCCTCCACACTGACCTTGTGCTTCCCAGCAGGGAAAGGACAAAGTCACCTAGCTGTGCCTCTGTGTCACATCAAAAGTGCAGTCATGCTTAGAGTCCCCAGCAAGCAGGCAGGACTTTGGAGAAAGTCATTAATCATAATGAAAGGCTCAGATATCTCCCTGACAGCACACCACCATTGCTCTCCCTCAGCCACACACTGAGCTTTCACAGCAGCCTCTCTTCTAGATGGCATTTCCTGCAGAGCAGCAGACTCCTGTGGCTGAGCTGGATCTGTGGGTGTGCAGGTGGGGAAGGGAAACAGAAACAAGGAGATTTTTCCCTGCAGTTTTCCTTCTCCATTCTTTTTCCCCCAGCACACTGGAGCAACTATTTTCAAAGTTAAGAGTTTTCTGCAGGAACAGAGGCTATTTCCTGCTAGTAAACCATCAGAAGAATCTTTGGCCTTACTATGGTAGCTAGCAGTCCCCAGACCCAAGCAGCATGGCTCCTCTTTGGGACCCTGTAAGAAAGATGGAGACAAGAGTTTTTAGCAGGGCCTGTTGGGACAGGACAAGAGGTGATGGTTTGAAACTAAAAGAGGGAGATTTAGACTACATAGAAGGAAGAAATATTTCACAGTTAAGGTGGTGAGAGCCTGTCCCAGGTTGCCCAGAGAGGTTGGGGATGTCCCATCCCTGGAACCACTCCAGGTCAGGTTGTTTGGGGCTGTGAGCAACCTGCTCTAGTTGGAGATGTCCCTGCTGACTGCAGGGGGTTGGACTAGATGACTTTGAATGGTACTTTCCAACCCAAACCATTCTATGATTCTCCCCAGAACACTCTCTTTCCTCTTGGCCAATACAAATTATCTGTTTTCTACATCTCCCACAGTACTGGAAGTTGTGTGAGGCACCATCAGATAGCTTCAGCAGCTGTGTGCTAATACCATCCCAGGCTGTTTATTAAGCAATGGGCATCCAGCCCTTAGCTGCAAGGTGACCAATAGCAGTTTATTCACCAGACTTAGAGCTGTCTATAAAGCACACCACACCAGACCAGCATGCTCCTGACAAACTTTGCATGATAGGAGTTCCTAAAAGCCCTGATAGTCAACCCTGAGCTGGCAGCATAACCCAGCCACACTGCTGCTATGAACTGTGCTCTGGGGAAAGTGTAAGGGATGCTCCTCACCCCCCAGGGAGGCTGGATCCAGAGTCAGCATCCTTCAGGCAGGAGCCATGGTGCTTTCCAGGCTGCCACAGAGGGACTGGGACCTGGCCAGGAGCCACCGGCTGTGCCCCGGCATGATTCTGAAGGAGCAGCCCTGCTAGGTGTGTGGCAGGCAGAGAGCAGCTTCCCTTTGAACTGCTCAACCTAAAACGTCAGAAGCACTTGGCACAGCCCAGGGCCATGCCCTGCTGCCATGCAGGTGAGCTTGGCACAGGGATGTGTTGTGGGTGTGCTGGTGCTTGGCTCTAGAAGGGAATCTAATAGGCGAGGAAACATGATTGCTTTGCTTTCCCTCGGTGGAGTGTCAGCTCCCCCTCTGCCAGCTGTACTCAGACCTGCTCAGCTCCTTCCCATCTTCCAAGGAGGCTACCCAATATTCAAGACAGACCTAAGCTACAGTCTGGAACAACACAGATGCAGAAAGAGAAGTAGGTGCAGCTGGGAGACCTCAGTTAGTCTCTTTGCTGATGTTGTGACTGAACCTTTGCACCTGTAAAGGCTCAGACCTGCTGAGTCTTGAGACAGGGAAGAGTCACTCACATTGCTCTGCACAGGTGGTGGGACAGGGGAGTCTCTAAGCAGCAGAGGTCCTCCAGCAGTGCTGGATGGAGGCACCATCCCAAAGGAGGGCTAGCAGTAGCTAATTCAAAACCATGGCGGGGGGGGTTTGGAACTAGATGACCTTTAAAAGTCCTTTCCAACCCAAACTATTTTATGGTTCTATAATTCACACTTGCCAGTCCTTTCTGTTATGCCAAGGGCTTGTCCAGCCTCTGAACAAGACTGAAGTTTAACACAACCACTCCCCCAGGAGTGCAGGTCCTGGCCCTGGCATCCTTTCAGTTTCAAGCAAGGAGCAGAGAAGCCTTGCAGTGAGGCCCAGCCTTGTCAGGGCTTGTCCTCTTGCATAAAAGCTCTGGCTGAACTCGTTAATATTACCATAGCATATTCCATGCTCTGGGATAATGCAAACCACAGCCTCTGTGGAGGTACTCTTCTCCCTGGAGCCCTGAGCTAACTGCTGGCAAATCTCTCCTGCAGGTCACAGAAGAGAGGAGCTCTCGCTTTCTGAGGCAACAGGGACTAGAGACTGGTAAGTTTGCAGTCCTCTCCCCCATCTTGAACACATCTGTTTACTGAGATTTTGCAATGACTCCTGCAACACACTGCAGATCCTCCCCTCCTGCCCTCTGCTTTCACCACCCAAATCCCTCTGGAGCCAAACAAGCCAGGGCAGAGAGAGCCAAACCTGTGGCTACAGCAGAAGAGCGAGCATTTCTAACCTCAGGGCCGTGCAAGTTTGCTCCTTCTAGTACAAGCACAAGCAACCCAGCAGCCCTCTGGGATGGGTCCAACTCCCTGAACATCCAAACACATCTGGATTTGGGAGCCTGTGCACACCACACCTTCCCTCCATTCATCCTCCATGACTTGACACTGTAGCAAGCTCAGTCACTTGCAAAGGGGTTTGTTACCTCAACAGTGCCAAGAAATAGCCACAGCAAATCCCTCCTGGCTCCAGGCCATACATGAAAGGACTTCCCCATGCCTCCTGGGCAGTATCCATCCCCACTCACCCCTCACTGACTTCAGCAGCAGCAAACATCCTCACACACTGTTTCTTTTTTCCCCCTCAGTTACAGATACACTTTTCAACACAGAAAAGCCAAGAGCTCACCTGACAGGTAATGCATGCTCAAAACTGAAGTGTTTCCTGGGGGTCTGACAGCAGATGTAGCTGTTTTAGCTGGGTCTGACTGGAGATTGGCTGATCTGGGTCTGATAGGATCAGGTGTTGCAGGAAGCATGGGGGAAAGCAGCAGCAGCTTTGCCTTGCTGACCACAACAGATTTACTGCAGCCTGTGCTGGTGGAAAGGGGCCCAGGAAGAAGGTAATTGACAGAAACTTTTCTTCTTGCTACTTTTCCAAGCCATTGCCCCCCCATAATGAGCCTGTAACTGAACTTAAATAGGTGCTGTGTATCTTAGTGATCTGCTGAATCCCCTAGAAGAGGCAGTGGAGAGAGCCCACCTGAAGCCTCATGAAGCAGTGACTTGAGGAAAATGACTGTGTTTAGAGCAAAATAAGCTCAGATAAGACCAAGTTTAGAGTCCTTACTTTTCTGCAAGGTGAGACTTGGGCCACACACACTATACTGACACCCAATAAGTTCCTGTTTGAGTGAGATCATCTCTGAGCCACATTGCACAAAGCAAGGGAAGACATCTGTCCAGCTGAACAAGCCCAAGCCCTTACCTTGTGCTAGGAAGGTGCTACCACAAAGCACTGTCACAGGGTGGGCTGCCAGCCTCTGCAAGGCCACCACCTCACCACCTCAGCCTCGAAGGTGTAGCTGTCATCACACCAAGGACACTGTCCTGGGCCCTCTCCCATGGAAAGTTCGGGCATTAGCAGAGAAGAGGAGAGGTCCATGGCTGGTTTCCACAGGATGGAGTTGAGTGCTGAAAGCTCTCCAGCTGCTGACCTAACTAGAGCTCACTGCAGAGGCTTCCCCAACACCCTGTGTGTTGTCCCAGAGGGGCACCTGAGTGACTTGGCACATCCAAGAGAGTCATGATGCTTCACACAAATTCATCTACAGCTTTCAGGGCTGATTTCTTTTCCAGCATACTTAACTTCCCTTAATCCACAGGCTCCTTCTTAATGCAGCTCCTTGGTCCCATCCCCTTTAGCACACAGGTTGCTAGAGCTCCAAACCTGACCTGTCCTTGTTCAAAAGCACATCTTTGCCTAAGTGCAAGTTTGGAAGAGCAAAAGGACCATGTCTGCTAGTGTAAGTCTCCCTCAGTCCCCTGAGACTCCCCAAGGTATTGAGACCCAGAGGCTCCCCATGGAGCTAGCTCAGAAGAGCAGCCACAGCACAGCTCTGCTGATGGGAACTTCCCTGCAATCCACAAGAGTCCAGTTGCTGCAAGGAAGCCCCAAACAGTTCTCTTCAAATGTCCTCAGGTCACCCATTTCCAAAAGTTCTTTGGCTTTCATTCCCAAGCAGTGTCACCAGGACAGTGCCAGTCCTCTTCAACTTGCTGCTTCAGGGCAGTCCCTGTTGGCCAAGGCACAGAGCAGGAAAAGTGAAAAAGCTAAAGGAGTTTTCTTGCTCCTTCTCTGTGTGAAAAGACTGCAGCCAGGCTGCTGTGCCACCTAGCCATCAGGGAACCTCACTTTCATGATCTTAGCATTGACCTTTTTTAGCCCAAGTATATTTTTGGTGCTGTGCCCTGCAGCAATGAGTTCCCAAGCCTAGCAGTGCATCACAGGCAGAAAATATTTCCTCTTATTTTCACCTCACTGCATTATAATTCCTTGGGTGCTGCCCTGGTCTGCTCCTCTCAGAAACCACCACTATGTGCACAGAAAGTGCTAAAGACTCCCAGATCTTTGTTACCTTCCTCCACCTCAGGTACCTTTTTCAAAGTAGAGGTGGTAGACTATAAACTCTCACTTCTAGGAATCTCTTCCAGACCTCAGTTCTGTCATTTTCTAGTTTCAGGCACATAGATTCTGAAGGTGAGAGCAGAGGAGTGAGAGGAATGAGAGCTACCCACAGTGCTTTCATGGGACTGCACCACTGATTTAGCAGTAGCAGAATGACTTGATGTTGTGGTCCTTGTTCCTTTATGATGAATTTTCCACCTCCTCTTGGCCTTTTTAGCACACACTGAGCATTTTGAACTTAGCCACACTGGCCCCAAGGTCTCCTCTCCCAGGGTGGCTGTAGCTAGTGAAGAATGGCACAATCCATGTGGATACCTAGCCAGGACTTTTCTCCATCCCCATGCTCTCCCCTGCACTGATGCATGCTTGGTGCTGGCTGTGCCATGCCATCATTCCTTCTCTACCTTACTTGCTTGCACTTTGGCTTAAGATGCAGAACCATGCCAGCTCCTCCTTGCCAGCAGCCTGTGGCCTGGCTGGATGAACCATGCTGCAGAAACTCCATCAAGAGCCTGGCTCACACCTACTGTGCTGCCATGGTATCCCAACACCCCACTAAACCAGGGTAGAACATATCCTTCTGCTCCTATTTGACTGTAGGAAGTAATGACCTTTAAGGGCAGTTATTAAACTCTCCAGGGCACAGTCTTGAGCAACAGAGGCTCTGCAGCTGTGGGACTCTGTGGTACATGCAGTACTTTTGCCACTCAGGTTTTAATCTCTCACTGAGACCAGGAGCCTGGCCCCAGAGTACATGGTTCAGTATCAGGCTCTCACATCAGTTAGGGCTAAGGATTGTAGAGATCCCATGAGTTCAGCAGTATGCCACAAAATGTTCCCCAAACCTGCCAAGCAACAGGGATTCTCCAGCAAGGCACTAAGCCAAAAGGGATTTTGGGCAAGGAGAAGGAATTTCACATGTAAGGGATACAAGAAGTTTATAGCAGATTGGACAGTTGAAGGAAATGTAGCAAGGAATTCCTTATTTAAAAGTAGATTTTATTTACTTTGAGGGTTAGAATAATAGGTGTTTTTGCAGGAAATATAGCTCCAGAAGTTTAAGAAAGAAATAAATGACAAGTACAAAGTACAACTGCTGCTAGAAAAGGAGCCATACTGTACTCCAGGACCCCTGAACATGCATTTTCTCTCTTGATGAGTATTGAAAGCATGGGAAAAATCAATTCACTTGAAAATATAAAGAGCATCAACAGAGTGAGCTTTATCCTAAAAGGGAGATTATGGCTGTAAAACTTAGAGTTGCCTAATTCTAGAAGTTGGGAAATCATGTACTTGGTTTGGGATGCCTGGTATTTGGATGAAACACTGAAGAACTGAGTGTCACTGACGTGTTGAATGTGTCATTCTAGATGGAAGAGAATATTTCACATGCAGCTTCTCTTAAGTTTTCCCCCAAAATTCCCAAGATGGAAAAGAGCCCAGGACTTTATCTGAACATTTTCTGATCCTTCCCATCTCAAACAAGATTTTGTGGGCTACCAGCTGATCTCTCAGAGGTATTACTCCAAGCTCTTGTAAAACTCAGAATGACTCAGATGCTACTTTGGTTTTCACCAGGACTCAGACCAGTCCCTAGACACCCAAGAGGTAGATAAGGATGCAGGCAGACCATGAGCACTCTCACTTGCTTTGATTCCTCTCTGTATCAGGCAAAGCTCCACTGGCTCTAAGCCTCACAGTGCTTATAATACCTGTATAATTTAGCTTGGCTTGCTATCACAGTCCCTGTCTATCATTCTCCCACACAGAAGAACTCTCTCTCCTCTTGTACTTTGCCTCCTGAGGGAAGATCAGAAAGATCTGATGCTTCAGCAGCACTGACAAGCAAGCTGAAGAGGCAGGCAGTGTTTTGTTGTGCTACTCAGAGAATATGCAAGAAACTGCACTTATAACACCTCCTTGTCTCTTTACAGATTATTTATTGTTAGAAAAGAGAGGGCAATGGATGCCACTGGGAGCTGAGCACATCAGTTTTTTCTGAATCTCATTTCATCCAGGATAAACCTAATGGTTATTGCCAAGAGATTTTCAAAGCTTTCCCTTACCTGCACTCCATTTGCTTCCCTGCTCATGCACTGCCCTTTCCCAAACACTGAATCAAAATCAACTTTAAACACTAATTCAGGCTCCTGGAAATCCATTGCCTCAGTCTTTCTCAGCATTTAACATTAACTTTCCAGGTTCATTCTAATACCTGGCAGAATCTTAAAGGGCTTTATTCTTTTCCTCTTCACTGCCTCAGCAGCTGTTTTACCTCAACAATTTAATGTGGTAGTCAGTAAAGAGTGGAGAAAAAGCTTTTGGTCCCCTGCAGAAAAATGAGTGAGTGCTAGGGCTTCTCCTTCTGGCTGTTGGGGGAGAGAAATTGAAATGGTGGAGAAGAGGTGAAGGGAATAGGGCAGCAGTTCCCTCATCCTTCCTGCCATCCCTGCAGCCTGGGGAACAGCCTCAGCTTGGATCAGGCTGATGGTGAGGTCTGGATTACACATCTGCTTGTCATCAGCTAACCACAAGAATGGGAGGAAGTCTGGAGCAAAGCTAAGGCTAACACCATGCATAGTGGTTTGTCCCAGCAAAGCATTCAGGAGAAAAAAAAACATGAGAGAGAGAAAAATGGTTTTAAATGTAATGTGTTTGTTTGGAATTGGGCCTCTTGGAGCACAGTGGGGTCTTCAGAGGTTTTGGTAGAATCAATGACACTGGTAGACCAAAAGCAATTCTACAGCATTGTGTTTTCTTCTCAGGAAGAAAAGCTTGACACAAGAGCTAACAAATCCTAGTGTCCTTCAAAAACAACCTGGCAGGAAAAGATGGCCAAGTGTTTCAGTGCATGCTGACCAGTGTGAAACTTGCAAGCACAGTTGTGTCTAAAAAACACAACGGCAATCCATTGCTACTGCAGACAACCATGCTTTAGTGTTTCTGATTCCTGTCCTGAACCATTAGGTTCCCTGGGCATGGTCCCCACGTGTCCAACTGCCTCAGCACTGCTTTCACTTAAGGACAAGGCTTTTACTCTGTAGATAGGTAAGAGAGCACCTTGGAGCTGCAGGGTAAAGCCACCTGTACTGCTCCACAGTGCCATGAGACTGGGGTCTCATCATTCAGGATCTGGCCCTCAACCAGGACATCCAGTCACAGGATATTCCTGGCCAAGGTCTTCCAAATGCATCCTTGGCTTTCACTCCCAATTGCTCAGATGGGGACATCCTCCAAAAACATCACTGGACAGTTTGCAGCCAATTCTCCTCAGTTTTCAAGCTGCCAAACAAGAACCTTTCTGCCCTAGTTGCCCTTTCACAGAATCACAGACTGTTAGGAGTTGGAAGGGACCTTGAAAGATCATCTAGTCCAACCCCCCTGCCAGAGCAGGATTTGGGAGTAGAGATCTCCTGTTCCATGCAGCAGCACATCCCCAGCTGTAGCAAATTAACCCATCTCTTCTCCCTCTCTCTTCCTCTTGCAGTGAAGAAACAAGATCTCACCAGCACCATGGGGAACCAGCTGCCCATCCTGCAGTGGGAAGACAAGAGAGGCTTGGCCTTTACCAAGAACAACCTGAGTTATTCCAGCAACTCTCTGGTGATACCTGTGTCTGGGGATTACTATGTCTATGCTCAGGTCACTTTCCGAGGCACCACTGAAAGTAAACCCAATTCTGTCACTGAGATCATCACCAAAGTGACTGACAGTTACCCTGAGCCCACCCAGCTGCTGACTGGCACCAAAACCCTCAGTGAAAAGGGGAACAGCTGGTTCCAGCCCATTTATCTGGGGGCTGTGGTCTCCTTAGAAGTAGGGGACAAGTTAATGGTCAATGTTAGTGACATCAAGCTGGTGGATTACACTAAGGAACACAAAACCTTTTTTGGTGCCTTTTTACTGTAGGGGTCCAACAGCAGCTGGTGAGGGCTTCCCTTGAGGGCCCTGGGGTGACCTTGCTGGACCTTGGCTTTGTGGGTGTGCATCAGGGTGCAACCTCTGTGCTGTTATCCTTCTGTCCTGTCACTCCCCAGCAGCTCCCTGCAGCCTTAAATGAAGGGGTAGGGAAAGCTGAAACCACAGGCTGAATTAAACTGAAACAAAACAAAAAAAAACCCATAAAAAACAAACAAACAAAACAAAAACCCCAACAGACCCCAAGAGCAAAAACTAAACAGCAGCAACAACTAAAAACAGAAAAAAGACCAAAAAAAAAGTCAGATTGGAGTGAAAAAAAATGTGGGTTTGAAAGTAGAAACTGAGAGGTCTTCAAAACTGTGTAAGCTAGAGAGGAACATTTCATACCTGTGGGTAGGAATATTGATCTTGGATATTGCAGCTAGGCCAGATCACTCATTTCACCTCCAAAGTATAATTTCCTCAACTCCAAAAAGAGTTTTGCACTCTCTCCAGTACTTCCAGTGTAGTTTTCCATGACACTTCTTCAGATTCTCAGTTCTAAAAGGTAATTACTTTTCATCATTTCCTTGTGAATAGATTTGCTCAGTACTTTGCTCTAACATAAAGCTCAGCTTAATCATTAACTGCTTACTTAATCCCTTCCAATTTCCCTGTAAAGTAGATTAAAATTATATCATGTGTTTTACAGAAGCTACTTGAAATTTTTTATTCCTCCCCCCCCCCCCCCCCCAAGAAATTGTTTACAGTTCTTTAAGCCAATGGAAGCCTCAAACCTTTATGTGAAATTTGGAGGCAAAATGCACAAACACTTTCTGGTTTGGCATGCAAGTGGAACCTCCTCACCAGCTCCTCACACCAGGCAGAGAGAGACATGCAGCATAATTCTCTACACTTTTTTAACCAACCACTGAAATTCTGGGAGGAAACCTCTGCACTATGTTGCTTTCCATTACATTTAATGCAAAGGGAGAGCAGCTAAAGGAATCCCTGTCCTGGTGCTCCCCCTTGCAACCACTGCCAATGCTACAGCAGTTCCCTAACCACAAGGGACTCCCCAGCCTTTTCCTGGGTGAAGACTGGCAACCTAGTCCCCACACACGGTCTGAAGAACTAAAGACACTGTCAGGGTGTGCCCCAGTCAGGTGCAGAGCTCAGCAATGTTGAGCTTCACACCTTGCACTGATTTATTTTCATAGATCTTACTGTCTCTTGGGGAAATTCCCCAGCTCTCCTCCTCCTCCTTCAATGAATACATCACTGACAATGACTCAATGATCTCAGAGACTCAGACTTTACACTCTTAACCTACCACCAAGCTGTTCTGTAACAACCAGGCTTCACTCTCTGCCAAATCCTTCTCTTTCCTGCCTCACCTCATTGGATTACTTCCATTTCCCACTTTGTGGCCAGCAGTGACAGCCAGGCTGGGTTGCCCAGTCCAGGTTTCCACTCAAAGCCATGCTGGGACCCAAGAGCACACTGGTAGTGTCAGGGAGGCACTGGGGATGGGAGGTTGTAGCTGGGCAGAGGTCTCTGGTGGAGACAGCCCAGCTACAATAGACTGTACATTGTATTGCAGTCCAAGACCAGGCTGCTTTGTCCACAGCAAGCATCTTCTAAGCAGGAGACAATTTACTGTTCCATAAAGATCTTTTTAAGCTGACAAGGAAAATTCAGTAGCACAGGTGAAGCATAGAGAAAGGCCAAGATAGATTGTGGGAAGGCAGGAGAGAGCAGCATAGGATGTGGGAGATCCAGGCAACACCAGGATCTCTGCTTCTTCATGCTTCTCAAGCACCTTCATGCTGACTCTATGACTACACCTCTTAAACCTAGCAGGTCTTTTATGTAGCAAATCATGTCAGAAAAGAAGGCTTTTTGGCCATCCTTCTCTACTCTGCAGTGCCTGGGTCCCATAGTAGGTCTAAGTCTTTTGCTCTTTTATCTACACTGGGACAGCACTGAACACACTGCAAAAGCTAGGAGGTTGCCATCCTGTCCTGCCTTTCTTTCCTCAGCAGATGTCTTTCTTCCCAGTTCTCCTTGAGTCTAGTCATTTGGTGCAGCTCCATCTCCAGCTCTGCCTTGTCTAGGAGACCTTGACAATGTCCTAGCACCAGCACCTTGTTACAGTTTGGCTTCCCACCCTTTCTTTGGCAGTTCCTTCAGTTTTTCCATGTCCACATCTCAGCTGTGATCCCCTTCTCCAACAGGCACCTTCCTGGCCCTGCCCATTAGGTACAAGGACACCTCTTTATCCAGATCTACTCTTCTACATGCAACTTCTCTCTTAAAGTCACCTCAGTGCCCAGCAAAAAGTGACATCTGAAGATAGGTTAAGACAGAGGAAAGTAAAGTTAGCAATCCTGCTAGCAGGTGCAAACACACTCTTGGCCAAAACATCCTCATATGTCTCTCTTAGCTAGATTCCTTTCCATCTTTAAGTTTTTCTCCTGTGTTTCTTCCACCTGATCAGTCTTTTCTTCTAAGTTGGCTGAGATGGAAACAGTTATTCCCCATGCACGCCTTCAGTACCCAGCACATGTGACCTGGCCTCCTTGCTTCTCAGAAAGGGTGTCTGGTCCTTCAGCTCCTTGGCAGAGCTGTTTTTACTGCTCAGAAAACTCCCATGTCATGGTAAAATCTGGTGAAATCTTCCTCTCTTGGCAGTTCAAGACAAGATTATTCTCTGGGAAATCCACCTCTCAGGTTTTCTCTCAACACATGAAGTCCTTCTGAGCTTCTAATGCCTCAGTGGTGCAGCCAGCATAGGATCTGATCTCATCAAAGCATGAGATCTCCAGCTCTTGCAAACCACCATGAAAACCACTTCAGGTGACTAGCACATGAAACTTGATGAATCTCATCCAGGGAAGACTTAAAAGTGACCTGTCCAGGACAGGTGATTCTCAGCAGCTAGGTAGGGATACTTCTGTGAAGTGTTAGAGAGGAGGAATTTGGTTTATCCTTGGAGCAAATTGGAGTGTGAATTCTAGCTGCTCTGAAGCAGTCAGAGAAATTCAGAAAGCTCTTTATTTCCACAAAGGTGATGATGTAGTGTTCTGCTGAGGCCAGAAGACAATCCTGATGGGCTTGTAGAGCAGCTCTCCATAAAAACTGTGTCTGAAGTCATCACCATTTCATGCCTCATGCACTGAACCCTGATAGGAGGCCTGGGGGGAGACGAGTGGTGAATGTGGTGTTTAGGATACAACACAAGAGCCTTCTGTGGGATATATCCACATGCAGACATAAGCATACATGTGTTTGAGTATATTCCACAGGAGCTCTAGGAAGCCTTCTGGCAGTGATGAGCCTTGTCTATCACAGAGCACATCATTTGTGTCCACTTTACACTAATGACAAGCTTCACAAGTGAAACCTTGCCTGCTGCAGCTCCAGGAGTGACTCTCTTGGTCCATTATCCATGGCACAAAAAAGATTTATTTTAGCCCAGTTTTAGCAAGCTTTTGCACCCTGTTACACACCCCAGCTCTTAGCCCAGTCAGCACACTAGCACAGTTTATAAGGCATACAGTAATACATCTGGCACTACTTGTTTTAGAGTGGTGCAGGCTTAGGAATCCACACATCAACCCTGAGGGAAATCCTCTCTTTCTCCTTGGGTTTCCCCTCCACCCCCCTCAGTGCAAATAATGCTTCTGTAACACTGACCAGCAAATATAATAAGTGTGCAGGGGCTGATTCTGACCCTGCTGGACATCAGATATTCCTCCACAGAAGTCAATGGCATGAAATCAGAGTAAAGCCATTGAAGGGAGGCAGAGGTCAAGCTTAAAGTGAAAGATCTCAAACAGCCTGAGGCCAAGCTGTGGATTCTCAGGTAAATAAGGACAGAAGTGTTCTCAGAAATGTGTGTTCAATGAACTAGAAAATTGTCTTTAATGTCAATAATTTCTGGAGATGTGAAAATGCCAATGGATCAGCATTTTCTGTTGAATGAGAAGGTGATGGAATCTGATCACATGAATGAGTGAGCTCAGCCTGTGGTCAAACTGAAAATAGGTTTTGTTTTGGATGGTGGGAAATTGAAACAAAAGGGAAAAAAATGGAGAAAAAAAGTGAAATAGGGAGCTCATGCTACATGAGTTAAAAAGATATAATTTCAGGTTTTGACCCTTATATTTCTTAGGGGGAAAAAGGCACTTTTCCAGAACAAAGAATTGAAAGAAAAAGGAACAGATTTTTTTTTTCTTTACTATGAAGTCTGATCAAAATATTTGGGTTCTTAGGAATTCTCTTTTTCTAATATCTTTGATCCCCTGAAAACTAACACTAAATACAACCCAAATTCATAAGAAGGTTCAGTTAGCTCCTGCTTCCTTTCCCCTTAAATACTAAGTATTGGTGACTAAGCATTAACTGCTGGCACAGTTAGGGTCTTGAGGTCTAAAGCTGAAGGTCATGTTCCTTAGCAAACCATGACCCAGATGACAAAAAGATGCTGCTGAGGTGAGTTTAGAGCTGACAGTTCAGTTAGGATGAGCAGATGTTGGTACAAAGGGATGCCACCAGGCTGCACCAAGCTGCAGCACAGAGCAAGTGGAAAGGATGAAGGTTTTCAACACAGATAGTGCAGAACTTTGGAGGAATCTCCTTTTTCACCTCTGCATGGTATAACTGACCACACTCTGCTTTCTTGTATTAGCCTCCTGAGTGGCCCATCATTTCAGATGAGAAATGAGGAGAAAATTCATTCTTTAGAAGAATCAGAAAGTGTCCAGGATCTTTGCCCAGATCTGGGTGTTAGACACCAGTATAGCATTTTGCTATTGTAAGGAACTTTTTATAAGTGGCTGTGTATTGTCCTGTGCTTCCATACTGATGTGTGTCTTTACCAGGAGAACTGACTTAGCTTCTTGTTTCCATGTTTCATGCTAATAAAAATTTAAGTTAACTGATGTGACAACTTCTCATCCTGATCCCCTTCCAAAAGCAGTAACCAGAGAGCACACTTGAGTGAGCAGCTAGTACAGCTAGATATAGCTGGGGCATAAGAAACCTCTTCTGTTGTGTGTTAACCTCTGAAAGGTGTTTATTATTGTATTTTATGCATGGTTAGAGGTCCCTCACCAGAGTGAGCTTGGATTCAGACATTGCCAAAGGGCTTACAGGCATTTCAAAAGGCAAATCTTGAGCAGATTCTCTTTTCCAGTCCCTTTCCCCCTCTGCAGTATGGAGTGTGGCTGGTTCCCTCTTTTCATTATCTCTCAGTCCATTTGGACAAAGGAAGTCCTACAGAAAGCAGTGTTCATCAGAAACTGCATCCTAGCTGCACTCTCTGCCCACTGAGTCAGGGACCAGGGCTCCCTGCTGAGCACCCAAGAGAGACAGGAGCCATGGTATCACAGCCTGGCCAAAAAGCCACCTTGACCCTGCCTACCACCATAAAAGCACCTTGGGGACTGAATGTCTCCCATTGCTCCTGGCTGCCAGGCACAACCCAGCTAGGACATTTTGGCCAACTGAGTGTCAAAGGCTCCTCTGAAGGCAGCAGAGCTCCAGGCACCCTTGGCCCTGTTCTAGCTTGAGCTTTGCTGTCCTTACACTGTCAGCATAAGAGCAGCATCCACTGGATATGTTTCTTCCCCTGGCTGGTGTTATCTTCAGTTCTTCTGCAGTCAAGAGTGCAAGTTCTTTCTTTCCACTGTCAGAACTGAGAAACATTCTCCCTTTGGGCCTGTGATTGTACATTTCAGGAATTTCTTTCCTTTTCCTGGCCTGAACTCTGATGATCATAGCTAAGTTGCTTCAGGAAAGGTTTCTGGTTAAGACTCTGCTTTGGCTCAAGAAAGGTTTTCACCTGAACACTGATAGAGGACATAGGTTTAGTCTGCTTTCCACCCACCTGCAAGCACCTGAGATGTTTCATTAGAAGCCTCTGTAGATCAGCCCAGAGTCAATGAGACAGGAGGGACCAGACTGCTCTCTCCTGTGACACTAAAAAGATGTTGGGGGGGGGGTTTATTTTGTTTTTTAAAATCCAATAGCTACCTCACCTTCCAAAGAACAGTAACAGCAAAGGATAGCTTTAGTGTTATTGTTTTCTCTTCTAAGCTAAGCAGAATTCACTTTTTTCATTGCCCTTTTACTCTGTGCTTTGCACATGTAAGGTAATAGCTTGAGTTAACATCTCTCTGGTCTAACCACACTGGCACATGAACACCTTCCCACCTTTAATCAGACAAAAAGTCTCTGTTCTCAATAGGCTCCCTCTCTGGCAAGGTGGAAGAAGAGAGGCACATTTCAGAAAGGCTGCAGGTGCCAGGGAAGGTGTTGGTACCAGAGGTGTTTCTCTCCCAGTGCTGCAGAGGGATGTGGGTTGTCTGTTATAGCTAAGTGCAGGTGAGATCACAGCGGCATGCAGGGGAAGTGGTGAATGCACTGCACTCACTTGCTCAGGCAGTTGGATAGAGCTACCCAAGGACTGCCTGGGCAGAACCCCTCTGGGGTTTAACTCTTAAATATATACATGGACATGAGTTTGAGGGAAGGGAGAAC
The DNA here is from genome assembly GCA_013399015.1 of Galbula dea. NCBI lineage: Eukaryota > Metazoa > Chordata > Aves > Piciformes > Galbulidae > Galbula > Galbula dea. The sequence goes on along the minus strand of VWZX01006139.1, from coordinate 66,717 downwards.
CTCACTTTCATATGATCAAGTTGTTACTCCCTGAAATTCATCCTGCAGAGTAGGACACAGCCCAAGAAAGTTTAACCTTTCCAGTTGAAGTATCCCAAGGTGCCTAACCACAGCTGAATCTGCTACTTGCCACCTTTGTTCTTGTATGAAAACTCCTTTTCCAAGCTGGGGACAAGTGCAATGTCACAGTTAATGTGTCCAGTTTTTGGGAACACCTCTGAGTTGACTCCAGCAGGGCATGGTAGCACTGTCTCCCAAGCATCTTGCAGGACAGAGCACAAGCTGAAATGAAGTGGTCTGTACTCAAGGGAAGGTCCTACACTCCAACAGCTCCAGCTCACAGGCTGGCAGCTAAACAAGGGCTGTTTTCCAACACTCAGCATCTCTCAGACAGGTTCTCAGAGGAAATGAGGGCTCCTCTCCTCAATTTCATTCTAAGCTGGTGCCCAAGTTAGGCATGACTCTCTTCTGAAGTGCAACCCCAGGAGCCAAGTTTGTCACCACTGACAGTTCCAAATTCATTTTGCCTTATGAGTATTATTGCCAAATCCTTTGGAACTGCAGGAAAGACATAGCCTGAGAAGTTAGAACTTGTTTTAATAAGCACCATAAGTCAGGAATATTGAGTATTTTGCTGCATTATGAGCTCAGCTAGCTTCTCAGCTGCTCTCCTTGCACAAAGCAGATCTGTTCTTTCACTGATGGTAGAGTTTTAGACCAGAATGTCAACCAAAAGCACTGAAACTGTTTGCTGCATATTTATTGGTACTGTACATAGAGATGTCTATTTTATGTAAGGAACTGTAAAAATGCTGGTATCAAGTTTAGTTCTACTCAACAGCTATGTCTCTTGGCAAACAGCTTTGATGCCTCCTGACAATCAAGTTTATAAATAGTTCTTTAAAATGTGTTCTGTGTTTAAAGCAAGGAAAATAAAAGTATTTAATGTGATTCATATTCATTCCCAAGTCTGTCTGTATTCTACTGGCACCTGCCAGGGGCTCACAGTTACAGCTGGGAAGGGCAGACACTTCTCTGTGCCCAGGTGGCTGAAGTGTGCTGCATGCTGCAGGGTATAAATGGTTTGGGTTCTGTAGGGTTTGGGGGTTCTCATCTAAGCTGTTAATCACATACAGAAAACAGAGATTTATTGATCCTAACACTTCAAGAAGAATGCAGTTAAGCCCTATTCATGTGAGGGGAGGTTTGACATTTCCCTCAGCCTTTATTTTGAAGGCTTTATTTCATTCAGGAGTTTTGCTCATGACATAGAATTGAATACTGAGACTGCTCATTTCCAGCACCACAGATCTATTGTATTTTTCCTTTTTAAGGGTGCCTAACTGTCACTGCCAACACCTCCCTTCCAAAAAATCCTAAAATGCAGTGCATCCCAAAGGTGCTGCACCTTGCTGTACAGAGTCACAGGATCATCAAGGTTGGAAGAGACCTCTAAGATCATCAAGTCCAACCAGCAACCTGTCACCACCATGCCACTAAACCATGTCCCTGAGCACCACGTCTCTTGTTTTTTAACCCCTCCAGGGGTGTTGACTCCACCACTGCCCTGGGCAGCCTGGGCTAATGCCTGACAACTCTTTCAGGGAAGAAATTTTTCCTGATCTCCAATCTAAACCTCCCCTGGTGCAACTTGAGGCCATTGCCTCTTGTCCTCTCCCTGGCAACCCAGGAGAAGAGACCAACCTCCAGCTCTCCACAACCTCCTTTCAGGTAGTTGTGGAAAGAGAGAAGGTCTCCCCTGAGCCTCCTCTTCCTTTAGGATGAAAAGCTGCCATTTAACTGCTTTCTGCTCCACATTATGTAGTAAAACCTCACTGGTTTAAGATTTCTTTTCAGAACATTGGAGCATAAACAGCATTTATGGTGCAGAAAATAGGAGTGTGTGTGAATTAACTCCTAATTCTCACAAGAGGATCCATCTGAGCAGCCTCAGAAATTGTTAGTTCTGTAAAAACACTGAAGGGAAGAAATAATTCCTTTTTCTAGAGTAATAAATGTTGTTCATGGCTGTCAGTTACAATTACAGGGGTGGCTCTGACCTGCAGTCTGCAAGCCAGGGGTTTGTCTTCTAAGGACCACCAGAGGTAGGTGGGCCCTCTCAGGGGCCACCTCCCTTTCTCTGTTAATTCCAGAGATCTTAGGTGTCAGCACAGGTGAGGTTAAGTAGTAAAAAAAAAAAAAATCACACTCTGAACTTTGTTTCTGAGCTGAATCAATGCTTCTCTGGGTGGGCAGCTCTTTGTGACCCTCAGAAATAGCAGCTCAGCATTTCCCAGAATCCAAGTCTGAATTTGACTGCTGCACCAGCTTGTGTGGATGTTCTCCTTCAGCAGTCTACATGACAGCAAAGCATCCAGCTCTGCCCCTGCTACCCCTGTCTTACCTGATGACAATAAGCTCCTTAGTTAGATATGAGAGCACTGTCCTGTATGCCAGGAGGGGAAGAGGTTCAGCATTCCCCTGCTCATGGTCCAGCCAGTTGATGACTAAAAGCACATCTCTGACACAATCATAGAATTGTTTTGGTTGGAAGAGACCTTTCAGAACACCAAGATCAAGCCTTGACCCAGCACTGCCAGGTCACCACCAGACCATGTGCCTCAGCACAACATCTCCAGGGGTTTTCAACCCTTCCAGGGATGCTGACTCCACCACTGCCCTGGGCAGCCTGGGCCAGGCCTTGACAACCCTTTTAGGGAAGAAATTATTCATAATATCCAACTTAACTCTCCTCTGGCACAACTTGAGGCTGTTTCCTCTTGTCCTGTCACTTGGTACCTGGGAGAAGAGACCAACCCCCACCTCACTCCAACCTCCTTTCAGGGAGCTGTAGAGAGTGAGAAGTTCTCCCCTGAGCCTCCTCTTCTCCAGGCTAACCAACCCCAGTTCCCTCAGCTGCTCCTCACAAGATTTGTGCTCCAGACCCTTCACCAGCTTCATTACCCTTCTTTGGACATGCTCCAGCACCTCAGTGTCCTTCAGGTGAGACACCCAAAACCGACCCCAGCACTCAAGGTGCAGCCTCACACCACTGCCAAGCATCTCTGAGCTTTGAGTTGACCTTTGCAGACAGGACAGAGACATTTCTGCATGCAGAAGCCAAAGTGGAAGAGATCTTTCAAGACAGCAAGCAAACAGCTGCCAGGGCACAGATATCTGGGAAATCACACACAAGAGATGCTTGCTGACTGCTTTTATGCACTGATGAGAGAAGGGAAGTAGAGGATGAACAATGGCATCCTTTCAAAGAGGTGGTTAGCAGCAAGCAGTGCCCAAGCCCCAGCCCTTTAGCAAGATGACTTCACTTTGAAGAAAAGGAAGTGGGACATCTGTATGTAAATCAGGGGAATCTCTGGAACAGCACCAAGGAGATATGAAACAGCTTTCTGTAGAGCAGTGGGACTGTTCCTCTTTGTACTGAGTTATCTGGGCAGAAGGGAGGAAAGATATTACAGCATATGGAAAACTCCAGCCTCTGTGTGCAAACCTCTAGGTTCACTGAAACCACACAGCCCCTAGGGCTCTGTTATCCCTATCTTCTGTATGGTGGCATCTCAGTTTACCTGCAGAGGTCATCCCTTTATACTTCAGTAGAAGAGGTGAGGTAAAGAGGATTGGAAAAGGACCTTTTTCTTCACCCACCTAATCCCCACATAGGCTAGAAGCCTGGCACTGATCTCTTCCATGTCACACTAGTCCTGACCTTCTGCAGTCATCAACCAGACTTGGATGTTTAGTCATCAGGCACATTCTTTTGAGCAAGTCTGCTATTCCTTACCCCAGCTTCTAAAGTATAATCCCCATTTCAAGGTGTTTATGCACCTGTTCAAAGCCAAGTGCCTAACCACACCACCCTTGGTTTGTTTTGCAAGCTCTGGGAGCATTTCCTTGCCTCAGCAGGGCACCACAGGGCCAAGTTTTCAGGTTGTCCTTGTAGCAAGGACAACCCAGTTCTTTCAAGAGGTTTTGCTTTATTAATCCTGGTGGAAGGTTCCTCAGAGGCAGCTGTGCAAAGCCTCACTATGCTTAGGTGTATTGGGTAGAGGAGAGTGGCCATAAGGACTTTTCATGTCATCTCTTCCCACAAAGGCCTTGTTGCACCACAAGGTGAATCTCCCAAGACACCAAGTAAACTATCACACAGTCATTTTGGCTGGAAGAGACCCTTAATATCAGCAAGTCCAGCTGTTAACCCAGCACTACCAGGTCACCACCAGCACTTAGACTGTCTGGGAAATCCCAGAGGAAGGCATGGGCACCATGAGCATGACTGGAGCAGGCTGGCTGTGACAGAAGTGGCACCAACACCCTGCAGCTAAGCCCCAGGGACTGCTTCCACCTGCACTCTGCCTTTCTGTAACCTAAGTCAGGCCACTAGACACCCAGAGCAAGGGAAAGGGGACATGAGACAGGGTCCTGGCTGTGGCATTAAAGCCTAGTGTTCTGTGGGAAAGAAGTGCTGGCTGATTTAGTGTGCTCTGTGAGAAAGGTTGAGATGCTAGCAGTTGTGAGCTAGGTCATTTCTCCAGCCTCCCCTTAAGTGTGTACATTACTGGGACACAAAGCTAGAAGTGCTAAAACCAACAGTCTGGACTGCAGGATTGGTGAGTTAATGGTCATCTTCTGGTGGGCTAAGAAGCTGATAGCTTCCTATGCTGGGGCTATGACACCTGAAGATAGTCTCTGCTCTCTACCCCCTCTACTATCCCATCAGAAGAAGCTGCATCTCCCAACTCCTGAGGTACCCTTGGTCCCTCTGCTCCCACACAGGACACCATTCTCCTTGCAGCAGAGGATACAAGGTAGATGATTTTACCTTCATTGCCCACTAAAGCCCATCTAGTATCAGGTCTGGGGGAACCAAACCAAAGCTCATTCCTTTAGCTCTGTGTTTGCACAGCTTAGAAATCAGCAGAGGACTAACAACTGCATTTCATGCTTCACAAAACCCTCTCTCCTCATCCTGAAAGAGTCTGACACTCTTTCTTGGCCTCAGGAATCACTACCCCAGCATCTGGGCATGTCCTACCTTCAGCAGCTTTCCCCAGGTGGTGGCTAAGCAACCCCTGCCATGCACAGACCCAAGGTTAAAATAGTCTTAGCTCCAAGCAGAGTCCTGGCAGTGTGCAGTGCACTTCAACCAGCTCACAGCTCTTCTCCAAGGCCAGGCTTTGTGTGAGGAGATAAGAGCTTCAATGGTATTTCTTCAGAAAGGTTTCTGCATTCCAAAGAGACTTGTTTCTGAGATCCCTGTGGACACACAAGGTCCTCAGGGTGATGTGTTTTCTGGCAAAAGGTCCCTTCCTGAGAGGCCTAGCCATGCTCCAGAGAGGCTCTCACAGCCCCTGACTCTTTCACCAAGGGTCAGGCCAAGAGGAAAGTGAGTCTAAGCTGGAACTTTCCACATGACAGGAACTGCAGGAGCCAAGAGCATTGCTAAGTCTGCAGACAACTGTCAAGCACTGGAAAGCACATGTCAGAGTAAGACTTGGGAAGGAGCCACTGACAGCCCTGTCTGTCTCCCCTGGTCTCCAGAGGAATGGGTTACATGCCAAGGGTGCAGGCAGGATCCACAGGGTGCTGTGCCCAGGCTCCCAGAGGTTGCTCTGCCTCTACCATGGCCCTCTTTGCCAAGCAGCCAGAGAGATGCCATGCCTCCCAGCAGGCTTGTTTGGGCTGACACAAGCCATGCTGCCAGGCAGTGACCCAGACAGAACATTCTCCCAATAAATCAAAGACAGAAGAACCTTACAAACATAAGAAACATCCTAAAATATCAAGCCACCAGTCTGCTGAGGACCATTCTTGGACAACAGTGGAAGAAGATGCTGAGGGAGAACGTGGGGGTGTTTTGTTTCCCTGTTGCATCCACACTCCCATCCACTACAGCAATGGTTTCAGAGAGCCATACTTCTTTCCTTCAGTGTTAAACTCATGAGGAACAGGTCCACAAACAGCCTAATCACTCTCCAAACTCTTTGGTGTTATTTGTTCAGTTGTTTTCCTGTGGTAGATTCCTCACATTCTTCCCTCCCTGAGTAAGAGCACTCCTGCCCCTTCCAACCTGAAGTGAGAAAAGCCTTGGGGCTGTGGCACTCACCTGGAGCACAGGAGACATCAGATCAGTCTAGTCTGGGACAGGTTCTGTTTGCCTGAAGCCTTGGGACATGACATTTCTGTGTCAACATTCAGGTTTCCAATTGTTCGTCATTCAGCAAGCTGAAGCACATGAAAGAAACCTCCTCAGAAACCCCAGTCACACCCTCTCTTCCACCCATACAGATACAGTGGCTAACATCTGTGCCTTCTTGGCTACCAGAGCTGTCCTGAAGCCACAGGAATTTGCATGGATGCTAACAACCCCCAGACTGGTTAGCTTGCTGTCCCACATGGGGTCATACTCCAGAGAGCAGAAAGCTCCCTACCAGGGCCCTGTGTCAGAAGGGCTGCTAGGACATCTGTCCCCAAAGAGATCATGGATAAACAACAACATCAGCCACTTCCAGACTAATAAAAACACCACTGAGCAACTGTTATTTCCTTTGATCCTGCCATGTCCCCCATACTAATGTCATTAACCTCTGACCTAAGAGACAGAGAGACCAGCCAAGACACTGCTGCTCTGTCACCATTTCCCCCTTCATGGCCTTTCCCATCTAGCTTTTCAGGGGAAAAAAAACCAACAACAAAAAACCTCCACCCAAATATTTGTTGTTTTCTTCCCCTTTTCCCCCCTCATTCACTCTGGGCCAGGCAGTCAGAGAGCCAGGGCTGGGAGCTGCAGAGCTCTTCAAGAGCTGTGCTGCAGATGTTAGAGAGGAGCCTGGCAGAAGGCTGCTCCCTGCCACAGCAGAGCCTTCCCACACAGCAGGGATTTAGGAGGAATTTCAGAAGGCACAGCAGCATGCTCAGACAGGAGGATAACAGCTCCTTGTTCACCCTGTAATCATCATTATTGATTACTTATGTGAATAGAGACCAGAGAAAGCTTTTGGCTGGAGAAGTAAAGAGTAACTCAACAGCGAGTGGCATGCAATGGGAAACAGCAGAGAAGCATGAGCCTGAACTGTTGCTTTCCTCAAGTGTTTCTCACTGGGATACTTAAAGGAGTCAGAATTAAGTAGCTAAAAGAGAAAAAATAAAATAAATACAAGCAGAAGCAGCCAGGCTTCCTCAGCTTCCCTTCTGAGCACCCCAAATTACACAGCACAGAATCATTATGGTTGGAAAAGGTTTCCAAGATCAAGTGCAACCCTTAACCCAACACTGCCAGGTCACCACTAACCCATGTCCCTCAGCAGCACATCTCCCCAGCTTTCAAATCCTTCCAGGGATGGTGACTCCACCTCTGCCTTGGGCAGCCTGTGTCCCTCCATACCTTTCCAGGGGTCAACAAATCCAAACACCTAAGGAGTGCAGACCTCTCCTCACCCACACAACCCACCCCCAGCAGAACCACTTTCTTTTCCCACTCCCCCTTTTATCTTCCTCTCCAATGCACACACCTGCAAGAGCAGGGCAAGGTGAAGGCTAATTAAGTCAATTAACTGTCATTAGCATTTTCTTGACCAAAGCAGGTGTTAGCCATGCTGTCAGGACATGGGTCACTGCCCTGGGAGAAATTCCCCAAGCCAACACAGGCTCTGGCTGGGTCTCTCTGTACTGCACCTTCCTCTACAGGAAGACACAATGGTCAACAAAACCACACTAAAATGTTGAAACACTGTCTAAGTGCTATGTAGAGTCTTCTGAGATGTCTAGGATCTCTCTGCCCCACTGCAGGGGCCTGGCTTCCAGTCTATGGGCAGGTTCCTGTTCCTGTAGTTACTTTTCTGCCTGCACTTTTGCTGTGGTTTGGATGTGATGAATAAGGACCTGCCATTAGACTTCTGCACCCTCCTTGCCTTGATCCCCATCCCCAGGTCTCAAAAGTCTCTCCCTTCACAAGTGAACTGCTATTCTCTCAACAAGAATATTTACTGCTTATGCCAGAGCACGTGGCACTTGTAATTTACTCTTTGTTTTCTCTGTCCTTACAGCTTCCCCTTTATGGATCCAAGAATTTAACCCAGCTCCCTGTAAAACAGCCAAACTCTAATGTTCTAGAAGTGACAAATGCAATCAGTTGTCAAGAACAAATTCCCAACACCACTGTGTGCTCTGATAAGCAACCACTCAAAATATTACTTGTTTTCTTAGGAACAACTAATGTATTCCTGAGAAAACAAGGCCCTTCTCTGGCTGTTTACTCAGAGGAGGCACTGATTTAACAGGGCTCATTTGGCCTGCATCAAGAGAGTATCTGAAGCTCATTAGTGTATTTATCCTTGGATCATTCCTGTGAGACAAGGAAAATCTGGTTTTGCAAATGGGGAACCATGGAGACACCAAATGACTCATCTGGAGTCACACAGGAAATCTGGGGTGGGGAAAGAAAAGGGAATCAGCCAGGTCTGCCAAGGTCCCCCACATGTCCCCTAACCTCTTCCTTGCCCCCCAGCACCCAGCAGGGGGGTTGTTGGGCAGGGGATGATGAGAGCCCTATCCCTCTAGCTGCTTTTGCAGAGGCTCTGTGGAGTTCCCCCTCCTCCACAGGCTGAGTCAGTGGTGGCCACTGCTGTCACCCTGGTCTGCAGCACAGGCTGCACATCCACCCAGAAGCATCACTTGAGTGAGAAGCAGGAGCAGGAGGGTGAAGAAACCCAGGAAAACCAAGCCCAGCCTCCTCCAGGGCCAGCACAGAGCCTGGACCTTCATTGGGGTTCTCTGATAGTTGGTTATCAGCACTGGAAATACATTTGGAAATACAGGGTGGGAAATCTCCAGCCCCAGGATGGGGCTGGGACCAGCAGGCTCTGCAGCATGCACAGTCCTTGCACCAAATATCCCTGTGAGTGCTACTCTGCTGTGCTCAGGATAACTCTCAGAGATCTCCACACTCATGCCTGCTTTGTTGCCTGTCTCCACAGGGAAACTGGAGACAGCCCTGAGGATGTTCCTCTCTGGAGGAAGGACTCCAGGCTCTGCTGGAAATGGTTCACTGGAGGGGGAAAAACTAAATAAAAAGGAAACAAATGAGTTTTCCAAAGCAATTTTTTCCTAGATGCTAAATTCTCAGTCTGAAGAGTTTTACTTTGAGCTAGCATGAGCTGTCCCTGCTCTGGGAGTCAAGTTATTGATCCAGGTCTCCATTACTCTCATCTATCTCTGTTCCTGGACTTCTTATCATCCTGGCAGGCTGAAAGTCTCTAATTAGGGACAGCAATTTACAGTCTTACTCCAGAGACTCACCAGCAGGGAAGCCATCAGCATGCTAGCTGGCTGCAAGGTCTTCAGGCCAGGTCAAGGTCACAGGGAGCAGGACCACCCTGGAGCCTTCAGGTGGGGGAGGATGTGGAGCCAGGCAGGCAGTCAAAGCCTGCAGGGTAGGGGAGCCTTGCAGAGGTCAGGGCTTCCCCAGGGATTTCCCTGGGATCCCACAAAACCACAGGAGTCACAGAGGCAGCAATCAACTCCACTTGCAGTTTCTTACAGTAGTAAATATTTGTCCCAGCTTCAAGATTTGTTGTGATGTGAATGAACTTTTGAGAAGCATTTCTTATCTAGCAAAGTGGCTTGATTTAACCTCAGCAACCCACATGGTCCTCTGGCTTATCCATTGGTGGTCCCCAGGGCTGATCCAGGAGCAGGGCAGAGCCAAGGAGACATCAAACCACATTGCCATGCCATGCCAGGGCCTCCAAGGAGAAGACTACTGGCATGAACCACCTTCAACAACTGTTGTAACAAGTAGGAGAGGTGTGTGCCAGTGAATAATTACCAGGGGCTGTTCAAGAAAGCTGTGTGAAGTCCCCTGAATAACATTCCTGGGAGTATTGTGAGTGCCTGCACAGCACCCACCCCTACCCAGAGGGCACAGGCTACTGAAGCCTACACCTACACATGGCCATTGTGCAGAGAGAAGCCCCAAACCTCTCCCAGACCTCATGCAATTCCACTGGCCTTAGAGGTTTTCACCCTGAAGCTGATGACTTCATGTCAGCACCCCTCTCCTGGCTCAGTGGGAAATGCAGACTCCAGCTGCTGCTGCTGCTCTCTGTCCTGTGCATCCAGATATCCCTTCTGAGGAGACTACAGTGCTTTTGAGACAGTATTTATTCCTAGCTGGACTTCATGGGCATGGTGGTGTTGGGTCAACAGTTGGATTGAGTGATCTAGAGGTCTTTTCCAACCTTAATGATTCTATAATGACCTGGGTACCATCTCAAGGTTACATCCTTGCACTGATCAGCCACAGCTTAGGGGACAAGAAATGCTGTCAAGTGGCAAAAGATCACCTCCTGTAAATAATCTGAGGCAAGGAAAGGCTTGGTAAGTTCTGCACTCAAGAGGTGTGGGAGAAAGCTGAATTAGCACCCCAACACCTATGAACTGCCAGACCAAGCAGAAAACTCTGTATTTACCTGTGCTTGCCCATGAACACCATGCTCATGCTCCCAGGAAAGCAGCCCCTGCAACAGGAGCCCCTGCAGCATCTCTGCTCCTGGCATCCCATGACCAGAAGAAAGCATTTGCCTTCTTGAAACACCATCAGAGAGAAGAGAGGGAAAACCACTGGAGAGGAGCCTGGCTTCAGGGCTGGGGCTTGTGGCAGGGCAGACTAACCTCCTGTCCCTGGGAGCTTTAGCCAAATTATGCTCTGAATTGTCCAAGTAATTGTGTTTGGGTTTTGATAGGAAGCTTCAGGACAAGGTGTCTGAAGTGTTTCTTGTTCTTGGTTGTCTTCCTTTATTTGCCTAGTCTCCCTTAAAACAGAAAGTAGCTGAACTATGTCTGACAGAGCCATAAATCCTGCATGTAGTCAGTATGATATTAGGATAGATATTCTTTGGGGAGTTTGGGCTGTTGGACTGAAGGTCTTTTTAGCAAGATTTGCATCAAAACAGACAGTCTGATGCAGTGAGTAAAGCCTGGCTGGCTGCTGGAGGACTGGCTCTAGAGCAGCATGGCTGGTGACTTTGGGCTGTGCAAGAAGCCACCTGCACTCAGTGATCTCAGAGGTCTTCTCCAATCATCATGATCCTATGGTTTACCCTGACCCCTGCACTGCTGGCAGCTGGGGGAAGTACACAATGCACCAACAGAGAAGTCTCCCCACAGAATGCTGCTCTGCAGAGAACATTGCTGATCCTCAGTAGGAAAAGTGATCTGCAAACTGTGGCAGGCATGGAGCAGGGACTGGTCATGCTGTCAGAGACATGAGGATGTGGCAGGGTTCCCACTTTTGGTCTAATCTGACCAAAAAGTCACACAGAGAGGTTCTTACATGAGATCTCTTCTTGAGCAGCTCCAGGTCTCAATTTTGTGCTTAAATGTTTGTTTTTTAAAGGCCAGAATACTCCAAGGCATGCCTCCCTAGGATGCCTGGGCTTTGACTCAGTCCCTCAATAAACAAAGCATGTTAGGCAAGCTCACAGAAACAAGGACATGAAAACTCCCAAGGCCTTGTCTGTACATCTGTCCTGGTCTGAGCTAGAGCAGAACTAATTCTGCTCAGGGATTTCACTTCCCAGCTGAGTCCCTTCTCAGTCCCTCACTCTTTGCAGCTCACAGCATGTTCTCACAGTGCCTGCTCCTAGCAGGGACAAAACTTGATGCTTATGGTCAGTACCAAGGGCTGGGGTGCAGACCAAGGTCACTGCTAGAGCTTGTGTCCCATGTTGGGGTGCAGTGAGTCAGAGGTGATAGCTGCAGGGAGGAGGGGACAGGAGAGGTGACCCTGAAGTGACCAACAAGGGATTCCTTCCCATGGGTGTCATGGCCAAGATAAAGCTGAGGGATCACCAGGGCCAAGCTTCTCTTCAATATCCAGTGTCTGAGGAGGACTCTGTCCTTCTGCCTTTGATCTTCTGTGTTCCTAAATCCAGTTGCCATCTGCTGCTGAGCTCAGTTTGTGACTTCTGCCACAGCAGCAGTGGTGACAGTGATGGAGTTGCCATGGGGGCTGGGCTCCATACTGGTTTGTATATATTTCATTTTATTGGTGTTATTTTCATTAAAGCTGGTTTGGTTTCCTTTCCCAACCCATCAGTCTCTTTTCCTTATTCCCTTTCTCTTCCTCTTTGGGAAGGCAGAGTGGTTCAGAGGGAGTTTCTGCCCCTTGTCTAGTGGCCAGCCCAGCCCTGAGCCTTGACACCATCTCCTATGGACAGACAGATGGACTCTCTGCAGCTACACCAAGGGCTGAACACTGCAAACATCACCAGGACCTCTCCTGCAGGACCCTACTGCATCCTTTCAAACACCCTTCCTTCCCTAAACTCTTCAGCAAAATTAAGGACTTGTTTGTTGAAGTTGGAGCCAAGACAATCACACAAAGGGACCATGGCAAAGCAAGAAGTGAGAAGTGAGGTTGAGCACAACACAGAAATGCAGGGAGATGGGTGGGAGGAAAGCAATGGGGCACCCACTGGGCAGGACCTGGGCTCCAAGCTGCTGCCACCTAACAGGAGAAACTCAGCTTGAATCTGAGTTCATGCTTCTCCTTCAAGACCAATGTCCCTGAGCAAACTGTGATCTTCATTTTGGTATGTTTGTTTGTGGGTTTGCTGGGGTTTTTCTTTCAGTTCCTTGAGAGGAGTGACTTCATTCAGTTAGAAAGCAGTGGTGAGCCATTGCATCACACTTCTCCACATCTAACTGAACTGCAGAACAAGAAGAAAGCCCAAATCCTGCCATTCCTCCTTGACTGAGAAGGAAGAGGCTCTGGAAACCTGAATGGTGGCATAGGTGTGGGGGTCGTTTGCTCACCTGAGCAGAGCACTGGAAAGCTGAGAGCAGCAGAGGCAGAATTCACCTGGGAGTCACTCCTGGTTGCACAAGGCAGAGACCTGCTGAGCAGCTTCAGTCAGATGCTGGTTCCCCCATCCCTGGTGGCAGAAGCAGCTGAATCCTGGTGAATTCTGTAGCTGGAGTTACAGAAAAGCTTTTTCTCCTGAGAAATTACCTCTGAATCTCCCTGATGTGCTGAGGGCTGGTTCTGTGCTGGTTTAGTTCAAACTTGACATTTCAGAGTTTGAGGCTTGGGAAAATGTGCTGCTCACAGAGATGTGGAAACCTCCCTGTGCTGGTGCTTATGGCATTCCCCCACCTCTCCCAGTCCTATGCAATCTCCAGCTGCAGCTTTCCAATTTGCTTTTCCTCTTCCAAACCCAACTCAGAAAAATACAGGGGGAAAAAAAATCTCCATTGTATACTTCTGTCTGTATTTAGTCTTCAGGTAAAAAGTCCTAACAGCTCTGAAAAGCTTCACCTTCCAAACTGTGTGAGCCAGGAGGGTTGAATTCTCCCAAAGTAAGGGGTTTTTTTCTGAGCAAGTTTGATGATGAGAACACTTGAGAGACTTGTGGCCTCAGCCTCCTGCTCTACCAACATTCAAAACCAGAACCTGCACCCCAGGGCAATTTCTGACCTTTGGATTTCTCCCTCACACTGGGATGAAAACCAAAACTATAGAAGTTCACAAAATAAAGACACCCAAGATTTTTTTTCTTTGAAAAGGTGAAAAAACAGCTTCTGTAATTACTAAAGAAATCCATTTGCTTTCCAGTGTTGATCTTTGGAAGTGCCTCCCCCATAAACACTTCCTTCTCTTCAGCCCAGAAGGTTTGTTCTCAAACATGATGCCCTCATGGCAGTTACCCAACTCCATGTATCACCAGGTCTCCCAGGATTATTGTTCTAGAAGAAGAGATTTTCTTCAACCTAGAGTTCAACATTAGATCCTGAACCCTAATTAATCATAGAAGAGAATCACAGAAGGGGTAGAGTTGGAAGGGACCTTTAGAGGTCATCTAGTCCACCCCCTCTGCTGAGAGAGGGACTCCTATGACTAGATACCTAGGATCAGGTGGCTCAGAGCCCTGCCCAACCTCACCAGCTCCCTCAGGGCTCTGGGATGCATCTCATCAGGTCCCATAGACTTCTGGATGTTCAGGTTCCTCAGGTGGTCATGAACCTGCTCTTCTCCTACCCTGGGAGGGACTTTGCCCCCCTGGTTCCTGTGCTGTGCTGCACTGATGCAGGAGATGTGACTTCCATCAGTGCAGTTGCACTGAATGCATCTGGGCTGGCCACTGTGGCATCAACTACACTGAAGCACCTAAAATGTCACAGAGAAAGAAAATTTACACTCAAAATGAATGTGGTGCCCTCACTAGGTGTCTGTATTTTGGAACCACACCATCCAGTTCATGCTGAATGACAATGAACAACCATGGCATACCTCGAAGTCAAAGGCATGGGCTGCTGGAGGAGGAGTTTGTCAGCTCTAGACATGCTTCTGCCACTGACAAGAAGCCAGAAGGTGACTCATGTCATTTGTCAGAGGGAGAAGCTTCCACCTGAGAGCCTTGAACACCCAAAAACATGACATGAGAAACTGAGACAGAACTGGGAAATGTATGAGCAAAAAAGTAGATGAACAAAAAATACAAAACACACAAAGCCTCCTGAATTTTACAGGGTATTTCCTCCCAGAATATATTACAGAGCATCAAAAAAAGGGGAAAAAATAAAATTAAAGAAACCTTTGGAATGGCAAAGGTGAAGGGACAGAGGGGGAAGCCACCCACAGAATGACTTGTTTTCTCTTTCTGCTTGTTTTGGATTAAACTGTCAGCTGTGAGGGTGAAGTTTTGGTTAAAATGCTGAGGCAAGCAGAGCCAGAACATGCAAAAACTGACACTTGGGTCAGGGAATCACAGAATTGGTAAGGCTGGAAGAGAGCTCTAAGATCATCAAGTCCAACCAGCAACTTATCACCACCATGTCACTAAACCATGTCCCTAAGCACCACATCTCTTGTTTTTTAACCCCTCCAGGGGTGGTGACTGCACCACTGCCCTGGGCAGCCTAGGCCAATGTCTAACTGCTCTTTTTGGGAAGAAAATTTTCCTGATATCCAATCTAAACCTCCCCTGGTGCAACTTGAGGCCATTCCCTCTTGTCCTCTCCCTGGTAACCCAGGAGAAGAGACCAACCTCCAGCTCTCCACAACCTTTCAGGTAGTTAGAGATACCAGCTCCAAATTATTGCCTGTCAGGTTGGGAGAGTTTTGCCCCTGCTTTTTGAACCACAATATTAAATTCTGCTTTGAGCTCTAGCAAGTGACATCTCCAGCAGCCACTATCCTGCAGGGACCTCCAAGTGTCACAACCAACTTTATCTTCTTTCTGTCACTGTGTCCACTTGAAGCCTGTAAGATAGAACTGCTCCCTGGGCTGAAGGGTTTCCACAACCATCACTGACTGCCTTGTCTCCTGTTGCATTCACCAAACCTAAGTGTCTTCAGCCTGCAGAGGACATGCTGCTCCTTTTGTTATCCCTGGCTGAGGTGGTTTCTGCTTAGTGTGCTGCTGTGAGATGTTTCTGGGGAAACACTGCTGCAGGAGAAGCAACCTTAGGGCAAAGCTGGGAAGTTTGGGGTTTTCTGATATTAACTCTGATCCTCATCTCCTCAGTGAAATAGAACAGGGTGGTGGAGTTCCAGTGCATGAAGATGAGAGAACTCCTCTCAGAGGGTTTTCATCAGGTTGGCCTGGCAGAACTGAGGTCAGAACAAGTCCTGCATCAGTAGGAGCTGTAGCTTGGAGCACATGCAGAAATGGAGAAGTGGCATGGCCCAGGCAGCCCAGGGCAAGGCAGTGGAAGTGCTGAGTGCAGGAGGCAGAGGGGAGCAGTGTCACTGCAGGCTGTATCTTCACAAAGAGCAGTTTCATTAAAGAAAATAAAGTAATAGCTTCATAGGATTCCAAAGCTGGCTCATAACATTCACCAGAGAGAAGACATGAAGTGCTTTTGGGTTTTCCTTTTATTTTTGAATCTTCTGTGTCAGTGAAAGCAAAGCCTAAGGCACTCAGTAGGTGATGTGACTCCTGCTGAGGACACACAGCTCCCCACCCAGCCTGCAGCACCCTCCCTGGGCAGGGTGTAGCTCCAGAAGAGGAGCTGGGAGCAACCCTGGACACACACTTAGCTTGGGTTTGCTCCTGCAGCTTCAGCCAGAGACACAGCAGCTTCAGTGAGACAACACCAGACTCCTGGCCATGGAGTAGCACCAACCAGCAAGCTCCTCAAGGACCTTCACAGGAATGCTGATGGAGGTACCTGCCCAGGCAGTGCATTAATAGCTCAGGAGGCACAGCCAGAAAAATACAGACCTGTCCTTTGCCCTGTAGAACCCCAAGGAAGGCTGAGGGGTAGAACTGCCTGCTCTTCCCTGGGGTGAGCCACTGGAGACTGAGCAGATGCTTTTGCTGGGTGCACAGCAGAGAAATGGTGGTGGGGTTTGGGGTTTGGGGCTTGGGGCTTGGGGTTTGGGGTTTTTTTTAACTATTTACAGCAGTTCTTGCAGGTTTCCATTGAGTTCAATGCTACAACAAAAAACAGAGAGATGATTACCCTTAAGACCTTAAAAAATCAAGCCATGGCTTAAGATTCTGCCAGATTCATGTCAAATCTGTGGCACCTCTGTAGACATCTGGGTTAAAAGGCTTTCCATCCAACCCTTGCTTACCTTCAGCCACATTTCCAGAGCCTGCTGAGCTCCTTCACTAATTGCTAGCAGCTTGTTCACACCCTAAGTCCAAAAGGTAAGAAACAAGCAATGCAGCAGATGGTCACAGAATTCATCCCCACCAAAGAGGCAGGGAATAAAGAAACCACATGTACACATGGAAACTTGACAGGCCAGAAGCCAAATATATCTCCCTCAGGAGTACAGAAAACAAACACAAATGTTTTCTTGGCTAAGAGAGGCCAAAACAACTCTCCTCCAGGCCTTCCAGAACAGTTGATAACACTATAAATGGGTGATGCAAAGCTGCTATTGCACTGACAGTGCTTACAGGTGAGCAGGAGGATGCTGGCTCTGGTTTGGGTCCACAGAGAACAGAGGCTCCACACCCTACTGGCACTGTTGGACACTAATTGCTGAAAGATCATCAAGTGACTCTTGCCATCATAGTGCTTGTGCTTTTGGCTGGGGCTGCTGAAGGACACCAGAGCCAGAAGCATCTGCTCTCCTCTCCCCAGAACAGACTCCCTGGCTGCACAGGGGCATGACAGCCTCCAACCCCTGCTGTCATTCCATTTCTGCTAAGAGGCTCCCTGTCAGGCACAGAACAGTGTTTTCAAGGAACCAAGGACTTGGTCAGTCCAATCTGATTCCTAGGGAGGCTGGAATAAGGTTGAATCCTCTGGCCATGGAGTTCAGGCTGCTAACCAAAGGAGCCATGGTCTTCTGTGACACAAAGAGAAAATCCTTCCTCAGTAGCAAATTGACTTTCATTTCTTGGAGATGCTATCAAGATCAGCAAAAGTTGTTCTTAGCTTTGGTCAGAGGCCAGGATGATGATGACCTGGATATGAGGAGGAAATTTTTCCCTTTGAGGGTGGTGAGAGCCTGGCCCAGGTTACCCAGAGAGGTGGGAGATGTCCCATCCCTGGAACCATTGCAGGTCAGGTTGTTTGGGGCTCTGAGCAACCTGGTCTACTTATAGGGTTGGACTAGAAGACCTCTAAAGGTCCCTTCCAACTCTAACATTTCTGTGATTCTGTGGTTCTATGATGCCCAATGTCACTCCTCCAGTTCCAGGGAGAGACTGATTTTGCCTCAAGTATTCTGACAAAATGAGATGGGAGTAGGTGGCCCAATGATCTAAATCCAAGAAATCTAATGCCATTTCCAATTTAAATGTCAGGAAAATAGAATCATAGAATCCCAGAATGGTTTGGGTCAGAAGGGACCATAAAGATCACCTGGCTCCAACCCTCCTGCCATGGGCAGGGACATCTCCTCAAAGCCCCATCCAACCTGCTTTTGAACATTCACAAAACCAAACCTTTTCCCTCTTGATTCAAAGGTCTCCCCTAGCTTCAAAATGACCCAGCTGCTGAGGATTCTCCTGCAGCAGCCACATACATGATCTCAGAGACACCCTTACCTGCTTCAGAAACAACCAAACAAGAGAAACACCTCATGTAGGCATCCCTTCTTGAAATGACCCCACTCCAAATCCTGCTGTGCAGCTAGAAGCAAGCACACCCTGCCCTCTGGGCCTTCCTGTTTCCTCAACAGTATAAAGAATTTCAGGCAAATTAGCTACAGATACCTCAAAATAAAATATTCCCTATTGAGCTGTAGCATGTTTGCAGTCAGTAGACTACCTAACCTCTCCCTTCCTGTTCCAAACTGCATCCTGCAGACATTAATCATTGCTCAGAAGAGCACAACTGATTGCAGAGTTCCTGGCACCTCTCCCATCTCACCAAAACCAGAAGACTCCTGACATACCTTGAGTCATCTTCCAAGCAACCCTTTTCAAGCCTATACTCATCAGGACCCAGGTGTGCAGACCTTCAGTTTGCACCCAACATGGCTTTGACCTCTCTAGTTTTGGCCAAGTCCAACAGCCTGCAGAGGAGGAGAAGACCTGGAATTTAGTCTCACTTCACTCCAAGCAGAACAGCAAACCACATGGACTTGCTTTCATGAGATTGAAGATTTGGGATTGGGTTTTTTTGTCATATAAACAAAACAGAACCCAAAGCATCACTAATTGAAACTGATTTGCTTTAACAGAAAGCTGCATTTGTTTCCATATTCTCTGGAATTTAGCAGCATTAGTCAGCTTTTAAGAGTAAGAATGCTAAAACCAGAAAAAATAAACAATACAATCAGGTCACTGGTTCAACTAACTTACTATTTTTTTGGACAAAATCTCCTTTCTGAGAACTCACCTACTACATAAAGTCCTTTTCTGGCCTCTGCCCATTTTGGATTTGCACTTATAAGGAGGCTGAGGGAAAAGAGCAGAGCTGAAGCAGTGGCACTGTGCTGGTGCTTGGCCAGGAGCTGCACTCCTTGCTGCTCAGAAGCAAGGCAGGTCAGGCCAGGAGTCATTTGAAAAACAATTGGTTGGATGGCTGAGTCCAGAGGGTTGTGCTCAATGGAGTCAAGTCTGGTTGGCGGCCGGTCACCAGCGGTGTCCCTCAGGGGTCAGTGTTGGGGNTGGCTAAGAAGGCCAATGGCATCCTGGCTTGCATCAGGAATAGTGTGACCAGTAGGAGCAGGGAGGTGATCTTGCCACTGTACACGGCACTGGTGAGGCCACACCTCGAGTACTGTGTGCAGTTTTGGGCACCGCAGTTTAGGAAGGACATTGAGCTACTAGAGAGGGTGCAGAGAAAGGCAACTAAGCTAGTCAGGGGTCTGGAAAACAGGCCTTATGAGGAGAGGCTTCGAGAGCTGGGCTTGTTTAGCCTGGAGAAGAGGAGACTGAGGGGAGACCTTATAGCTCTCTTCAGCTACTTGAAAGGCCATTCTAGGGAGGCGGGTGTTGGCCTCTTCTCCCTTGTGACTAGTGACAGGACTAGAGGGAATGGGCTTAAGTTGTGCCAGGGTAGGTTTAGATTAGATATTAGGAAGAATTTCTTTACTGAAAGAGTGGTGAGATATTGGAATAGGCTGCCCAGGGAGGTGGTGGAGTCACCATCCCTGGAGGTTTTTAGGAAGAGGATAGATGTGTTTCTTCAGGGAATGATTTAGGGGTAAGAGAAGTGTAGGGCTATTGGTTGGACTAGGTGATCTTGAGGCTCCTTTCCAACCCTAATGATTCTGTGATTCTGTTAAAAGTAGCACATTTACAATGAAAAGGGCATAACTTTTGCTACCTGATTTATTTCTCCACTTGCAAAGTTATCTTTTTTCCCTTGCATCCTTGAAAGGTTGGGCTTTGTGCTAAGGAAAGGAAAGCACAGTCAAGTGAAAGAGGAGCAAGAAAATGAAATAGGGTTTCAGAAATGCATTAAGTCACCTTAACTTAAACATCTGATTGCTAAGAACACTCTCCTGAGCAGAGTCACCCCAGGAACTGAGATCTAAACCAACTCTGAGCCCAAATATCACACAGTTGTGTATATCCTGCTCAAAAAATCAGGCTGGATGGACAGATGGACATCCCTTTGTGCAGCAACTTATACTCCAGCCTTACACAAGCCAGATATTCCCAACAGCCTCTTGCAGCAAGCTGAATGCCCCTTGCAAATCTCCAGATCAGCTGCACTGGAACAGACCAAGTGGGAATTTCCATCAGGGTTAGGTGAAAACAACTGCACAGCTGAGATGAGCTGAGATCCATTCTCACTGCTACTGGTTTTAGTGGGCAAGAGAGGAGAGGGTTTGGAAAAGTACATTGTACAAGCAAGGATTTCTCCAAACAAGCTTGTGTCTGCTCAGCCCCAGTCTTCACTCACATTGAGCAAGCAGTTTCCCTTGGCTTGGTCAGGCTCTTACATTGCTGCCATTCCACATGAGGCAACAGCTGGAATCCCTTCCAGATGAAGCTACAGAGAGCTGTGTAGAAGGAAAACTCTCTCAACACTGAAGCAAAGGATTTGGGGTTTATTATGCCTGCAGTGGCTTGAAGTTCTTTACTGAAACTTTGAATTGCGAGGGAGATGGGTGGAAGAAACTTCTGACCAACTTCAATATGTTTCTACTCTGTGTGGAAAAAGGCTGCACTCAGGTCTCCCTGGAGCCTTCTCTTCTCCAGGCTCAACGACCCCAACTCTCTCAGCCTGGCCTCACAGCAGAGAGCTTCCAGCCCTCAGATCATTGCTGTGATCTCCTCTGGACCTGCTCCAAGAGGTCCATGTCTCTCCTGTGCTGAGGATTCCAGAGCTGGCCCCAGCACTGCAGGTGAGGTCTCAGATAGAGCAAGAAGAACTTTTCTTTTAGAGCAAAAGTCTACAATTCAGCAGCATATGTGAGCTCATTTCCATCTCTTCTTGCCTGCACAAGGTCCTGTCACTTACCTGACTCCACAGCTCTAGCAGAGCCCTGCAGCCCTCCAGGAGTCTGCCATGCTTCAGGCTGAGGATGTCTCAGATCAGCACATGCAGCTTTCTAGTTCCAAGCTCAGAGGTTTTGTGGTTTCTTTCATGTTAGCTACATCACCAATAACAAGGAGTTTTCACACATAAAGTAACCAAAAAACAGTGTCAGTTTATGGCACCAGAGGATTTCTGCCCTATCCATGCCTTTGGGTCTAACACCAGATACTCTGTGGCACAAACTGCATTTTAAATTCAGTGCCAAAGGCACAGCTTATTTTCCTGAAGCTATTCACTGTAATAGCATCAATTTACATATTTAAAACATCCCACAATGATATACTGGTGGGCTACAATAAATGAGCAATTAAAATGTACAGCATCCTGTGTTACAGCCTTGATTGCTCCTACATTATTAAAGACCTGCACTGGGCCTTTAGCAGAGTAAAGATTTCCAATGGCAGGTGGAAGAATTGAAACAATTCCATAGCCTCTTAAAAAGCTATTGGGCTGTGAAAATCCAAGGGATTCAGTGCTGATTTAGAACTCAGGTTTTCCTCCACTTTTGTTGCTCTTAAATCTTGCAACTATTAATTCTGCCCCACTGGAGAATTACAAAGAAATCTCCTTCTCTTCCCTGGATAGTTGCATGCAGCCAGTGGGGTTTCTTTAACAGAAACTAGGAAAATTCTGCATGTAGTAAGTGAAATTCATTCACCAGAAGTCTAACACCCACCCCAGGGTGGATGCCTCAGGGCATTGTCCTGTAACCATTCCTTCCTGTGCTGGCTATGGGCTCAAATTCAGTTCTGCTTTGGCATAAAGGTGGAAAATGACATTTCTCATACTCCTGAGGGAGCTTTTATGTAATTAAATGAAAAGAAACAACAGATAACCAAGCACAGGTCTTGTATCAGGCTTTTTGTCACTAACACAGCTCTTCCTCTTTCAGTCCTGGAGTAAAAAGGAAGCCAAGCTCCAGTCAGTTACTGTTCCCTAAACTCTCTACAAATGCCAGCAGATGCCAATGAAAAGCTTCACAAGATCCTTCCTTGGGGTCTCCTTTCTAAGCAGGTTCTGGGAGGAATTCAGACATGAGATCAGCAGTGCTGGGAATCCCCATACCAGCAGAAGAAGCCCAGTAGCTCTTCCCCAGCAGAGAAGAGACACAGAAAGGCAGGAGGGATGTGTGCCTTTGGGCTGGTAGGAAACCAGGTCCTTCCCAGAAATGCTTTCCAGAGAGGAGCACAAAGGGGAATGAGAGGCAGGGAGACAGATCCAGGGAGGAAAGAGAGATGCAGAGGGTGAATGGAGAAACCTGCAGCAGCAAGAGGGCTGAGTGTAAGCAGAAATCCACCTTACCCCAGTGACATCCATATCCAGTGGCATAATTTCCATGTTCCTTTCAAATGAAGCAGTGACTTTAGCTCCTCAGGGTTGAGTTTACAGGAGAAAGCTTATGGAAAATTTTAGGTTCTTGCCCATAAGTAAAACACCAGACTTGTTTAGGCAAGAAGGGTGGGAAGCAGATAAGCATGCCCAAAGCAATGAGTGATAAAGAGACTGTGTAGAGAATTTGGAGCTTCTGAAACAGGAAAACCAGCAAATCAAGAAAGGAAAATGGTGCATTTAAAATGAGGAGGCTTTCTAGTGTGGCATTTAAATTTTCACAGAATATAATGCACTGGAGTGATACTCTCTGAGGTGAAACAAGTCCAAAATGGTGTGTTTTATTCCTTCTACCATGGAGAAGCTGTTTGTCAGGCTCTCAGCCTCTGGTTGGTGCCATATAGAATCAGGGCCCAGTATCAAAGGTGATGCAGATATGAAAGCAGTGAGAGGATGCAAAATCAGTGTCTTCCAAACCACAGTGACTACTGACAAAGTAGTGCTGAGCAAAAGCCACAGTCCCTCTCTCTGGAATAACCTCTTTCCACCCTTTGGGGCCAAGGAGCCCAGATTTCTGTAGGGGATGGGAAGATTTAGATGAGAGTGACTCCTCAGCCATAGCTGGTGTTTCCTAACTGCAGAAGTATGTCCACAGAGCAAGCACCTCACCTTTGCTGCAAAAATGAATGTACTATGGGAAAAGAATAGGGGAGAGCAATGAGAGCAAGGGCATCTCTAACTAATGCTGTCACTTGTGCAGATGTCTCAGCAAGACCAAGCTTTTCAGACTCATCTAGTGCCTTAATCCTCAAGACTACATCCCTCTAGGTACTGCTGTCTGTGCTGATGTTGGATATGTGACCAGATATGGGCAATCACATGGTGCTGTGGAGAGGCTGGAAAGCCAGGGTTTGCAGGCAGCATAGCCACACACCTGCAAGACTTTGGAGTCCCTAGGACATCAGCAGGACCTGAGTTGGTCTTTTCCCAAAGACATATGCCAAAGCATGCACTGTGCCCTCTCCAGTTAGCAAAGTCCAGGCTCCTGAGCTGCCCACCAGAGCAGTGGATGAAGTGTCATGTCACCCATGAAGGAAACACCATCAGAGCTTCCACTACACATACAAACAACCAACACTTCCCAACAAAACCCACCAGTTTTCTTTCCCCTTCCCTCAAAACAACTGTGTGGCCTCTAGCCTTCTGAATTATCTCTTGATAGCAGCAGAACACATGATGAATGAGCCATTGGTCAAAAAGCCCTCAGGTTTCTCATGAATAACCCTGAAGGAAACCATCCTGGGAGGTGTAGCAGTGCTCCTGAGACAGGAAGGTCACCTGGCCATGCTGGCCACAGTGCAGTGCAAGGCTGGACAGTTGCAAACCTCAGATACAGATCTAGGTCCTGGCATGATCTTCACTGCTCTCCTATTAATCCCTCTGGCCATGGGCTGGTTTGGGAGCTGAGGTGGGAGGAATTGAACAGGCATCTGACTGCTGCAACCTCTCTGAGTAATAAAAGCTGCAATTTTACATGTCTTGGGCAGAGCATCTAGACACAACAGAGGCTTTCCTGGAGAACTTTAGGAAATGAGGAAGCACAGTACAAGAGAGGTGATAATTGTTGTAATGAGGTCATTACTGTAACAAGTCTACAAAGCAACCCATCTGGCCCTTAACCTTTAACCCTAGCTGAAGGCAGAAGACAGACCATGATGGTTGCCTGTAGCCATGCATATTCTGGGGCTGTGCTAAGGCTCTGCCACCTGGCAGGAGCTGTCAGAAGATGCAAGGTTGGCCACAGTCCATTCTCCCCTGGTACAAGGCTGGTATCCAGCTCCCAGCACATCTTTGGGGTAAAAGGAGGAGAAATTGCTGCTGCCTGACACAACACTGATTTGCCAGTGGCATGTGGCTCTCACCTTCTTCTTTCTTCATGGGGCTGGAGACATGAGGAGAGGCAGAAAGGTCCTCAACCTTTAGCATGATTAATTCCCAGAATGGAATTAACCTTGCCTCAGCTTGGAAGTGTCAGGTAAAAAGGTTCAGAAATATCCTGAAGTTTCCAGGTGGTGTTTTTCCATTCATGGCAAAGCCAGGCAGCCACAGCCCTGTGAGAGTCTCCTCAGACCAGGAAAATATGAATGTGTTTCACAAACACTGAGGCTTGTAAATCATTGATATTGGGCCAGGTCCACAGGCTGGCGAGGGGGTGAATTGCTCAGGCATGCTCAGGCATGGTAGACAGCATACAAGAGAGGAGATGCTCCATCACCATCTAAGCTCTAGAGAAACACCACAACAGTGGCACTGACCTTGCCCCAAGCATCTCCAAGAGGCTCTGGCAGCAGCATTGGCAGGACAGGCACTGATAGCCCCTGCAGCATCTGCCAGGGGATGCTGCCTGCTCCTTCTTCTGAATGCTGTTGGTTAACTTTGGTCTGGACCTCGTGAGCCTTGTTTACATAGTTGTCCCTAGGATGTCATCATCACCTCTGGTATTTCCACTCCTATCAGCCTGCTGAAGCACTGACTTCTCCCATCATTTGGCCACAAATGTCAGAGTTTCAAGGAAGCCAAAGAGTGTTAAGCCAGGAGTACTGGAAACTCTCTTCCCTGCACAGCTGATCTCCATTGCAACATCTTTGAGGAGACCAGAAGAAATCAAACAAAAGCTGCATGGAATGTTTTCTGCTTTTCTAGTGCTGGATACACAGAGAGAGCTCCCAGTGCCAAAGCTAAAGAAAAGCCCTGGAATCATAAGGCTAAGGCTTCAAAATGCAGCTTGTGACTAAAGAATTCAGAATAAGATCAGTGCTTAGGGACCCTGGGTGCTTAACTCTTTCTTGTCTCCCTTGAAAAGCCCAAGTACACTGTTTCCAGCTTGCCTTTTGCTGCAGCATGTTGCAGGTGAAATGCTTTACACTCAGGTTTGATTGAGCAGCAATTCAAAATCTATTATTAATATGAGGTAAATCAAATGGTTGAGTTTCAGCAGCACTCAATGATTTAGCTCAAAGATTAAAAAGTGATTCAGTAAAATGTTAAAATCAAGCAGCAACTTAATTACAGATATGAAAATGAGAAGATTCACCCTAACTTACTACAGGATATCCTAAATAGATAATAAAAAAAATAGATATATGTATAAACACAAAATATACACACTGAGAAATTCTTGGATCCAGTGAAATCATATATAGAGACACTGACACTTGTGATGATTAATGTGTATATTAGTCCTCAGCACATGAGAGACATGGACCTGGTGGAGTGGGTCCAGAGGAGGCCACAGAAATTATCTGAGGGCTGGAACCCCTCTGCTGTGAGGCCAGGCTGAGAGAGTTGGGGTTGTTGAGCCTGGAGAAGAGAAGGCTCCAGGGAGACCTTACTTCAGCCTTGCAGTGCTTAAAAATACTAGAAGAAAGCTGAGGACAGACTTTTTATCAGGACTTGTTGGGACAGGACAAGGGGTGATGGTTTGAAACTAAAAGAGGGAGATTCAGAGTAGATAGAAGGAAGAAATGTTTTACAACAAGGGTGGTGAGAGCCTGTCCCAGGTTGCCAAGAGAGGTGAGAGATGTCCCATCCCTGGAACCACTCCAAGTCAGGTTGTTTGTGGCTCTGAGCAACCAATCTAGTTGGAGATGTCCCTGCTGGCAGCAGTGGGTTGGACTAGCTGACCTTGAAAGGTCCCTTCCAACCCAAACCATCCTATGATTCTGAGATGAGTAGAGAGGTGGATGGAAGAGGCTAGCCTGTGGTTAACATTTCCCTCTTCTCACATTTGGAGCAAACACAATGCACCAGCATTCCTCAAAGGACAATAATTGAGTCTCAGGAAGGTTGACTCATCCTGGCCTTACATCAGCTTTGCTGGCAGTCAGTCCTGTGGTGTCCCAGCTCAGAGGAGGTGCCAGCCACAGCCCAATGCAATCCAGGAGAGCTCAAAGGGCCACACTTAGGATCACTCTTTGTAGGGTCCAGGATGATTCACTTTTGCCAGGTCCTTCTCTATTTTGGCCCTACTCTGGTGATGTGATGTTCTGGTACTTTCCACCAGTTGTGCATGGCCAGAGCTTGCTAGATTTTGGGGTTCTGGTCCCCTCCTCCTTGGGCCATGACCCAAAGAGGTGTATCAGGCTGGCAGAAGGTAGATGGATTGCCAGTGCCATTGCCAGGCAATAAGGGGGAAGCAGGAGGCAGGTGTATCAAAGGGCACCTCAACACTCTGCTCCACTGCTTGCTGTCTACTGTAGGTGTCAGGAGGCAACAGATTGTCATTGTTGTTCCCAAAGAACAGGGGAAGCAGGAGCCAGGTCCATCAAGGGAGTGCACCAACATCCTGGCACACATAGCCAACTTTCCCATGGACTGTTGTGTGGCCCAGGAAAGGGAAGTGACACCACATGGTGGCCAAGAGTAGGGCAGACTTGTCCACATCAGCAATAGCAGGCCCACTCCTGGATAATGAGCTGTTCTCCTAGGTAGGACCATGCTCCATTCACTGCTGAGTTGCTGATGTTACAGGGTGCCAAGGTACAAGTCCCATTCACACCATGCTGCTCTGGTGGGAAGAGCAAGAAGGTCACACAAGGAGAGGTTGGTAGCTGGTGGCTGGAAGGAAACAGCAGGCAGGGTACTGGGACCTGAGCAACATGTCTGGGATAGCAGCCTTGGGTAGCATGACACAGATTAGCAGCTACCATCCCAGATGTATGGCATGGCTTAAGGTGTCCCAAGTCCTGTGTCTTCAGCTCTGCAATAATCACAGAGGAAAGATGAGTTTGATTCATTGACCCTGGGACTCAGGGCAAGCAGGGTTGAACTTGCTCAGAGCTCCTGCTCCCTGACACCAAAAATGCAGCAGCTGCAAAGAGCTTTGAGACTTCATTTTGCTTTTGCTAAATGCTTCTGCCAAATGAGGAGGGAAGCAGAGGACACCTCTGAGCAATGCCTAAAACTTCACTTAGCCCATGTGCTGAAGACACTGACCCCTTCTACATCTTGATGGGGAAATCTCTTGCAGCCCAGGGATGACTTGTGGACAAGAGCTAGAATGTGACTAAAGGCTTGCAGACAAGGATGGCTATGCTTGTGGCCAGGGCTGTCACAGCAGCTGTACCTCATCCCAGCCTGCAGGAAGGAAAGAGGAGAAGTAAAGGCTGTAAGGAGCAGCTGGAAGCAGTCAGGGTTGCAAAACCTCCAAAGCAGAACTGCTCACTTCCCGAAGGCTTGGGCCAGGCAGGCAGCACAGAAAGGGGAACCTGACTGCAGAGCAGAGACCTGGCAAACCCAGAAACACTGCCAAGGGGTGAAGCTGAGCCACAGCTGAACTGTTGTAATCCCCTCTTCATGCTGCAAGGGCATGGATGAGGTAGAGTGACCTCTCCTGAAAGCCAGAAGGTCAAGGAAGGGTTAGTCTGGGCAGGACTGACCTGAGTTTTACTGGAGTGATCCAACACAGGATTGAAATGTGGGAAACAAGGTGCCCTCACAGTTCCCCACAACAAAGGGACAGGAGTCATGGGGCTGTTCAGCCTGGAGAAGGCTCCAGGGAGACCTTACTGCAGCCTCTCAGTACTTAAAGGAGGCCAATAAGAAAGATAAGGAGAGACTTTTTAAATCAGGGACTGTTGGGACAGGACAAGGGGTGATGGTTTGAAACTGAAAGAGGGAGATTCAGAGTAGATAGAAGGCAGAAATTCTTCACAACAAGGGTGATGAGAGCCTGTCCCAGGTTGCCCAGAGAGGTGGGAGATGTCCCATCCCTGGAACCATTGCAGGACAGGTTGTTTGGGGCTCTGAGCAACCTGATCTAGTTGCAGATGTCCCTGCTCACTGCAGGGGGGTTGGACTAGCTGACCTTGAAAGGTTCCTTCCAACCCAAGCCAGTCTGTGATTGTACAGTTGCAGAGGGAGTCATGGCAGGAATTACAACTCAGCCATCCACCAGCAAGAGGGCAAAGAGAAAGCTGATGGAGCTGGGTGATCTGCTGCAGGAACATTACATTAAGTCATCCTGTTACAAGTGAAAAGACTTCCTGAGCCCTGCAGGAGAGGCTGGATCTTACAGCAGTTTTGGTCTGCACCTGGAGGGGTTGCTAGGAAGAGGAATCTTCTAGAAGAAGCCTGAGTAAAACCCATCCCCACCACTAAATCCCAGCTCAGGCATTTCAAGGCAGTGAGTTTCCAGCTGAGCCATGGAATGTTCCAAATGTTAAGGGTGCTGCTCCATGCCCTCTCTGTTGGGCACATCTAGACCTGCCACTTGCCTGCAGGCAGGTGACTGAGCACAGAAGTCCCAAGGGAGAGCAGACCAACCCCAGACACTGTCTCCAAAGAAGCTCTCACTGCTTGGGTGCAAAGAAAAGAGAAAAGCAAACTTTGCAGCAAGCAGCAATGAAAACCCTGTTGGTTTTCAGCAGTCACCTGATGATATCCAGGCAGAGGAACACTTTGCATGGGCATAAAGTTCCTAACAACTTGATTTTCATGTAGGACCCTCCAGACAAACAGATCCCCTCTGTGGGAAGGGAAGGAGCAGAAGAGAACCTTGTGGCTGTTTCTTGGGGATCAAATTATATTGTAGTGATGAAGCCATTTTTATCTGAACTCAACATTTACAGCCTCTTCCTTCAGAGCTGCTTCATGGCAGAAAGGATCTGAACAACAGCAGCTCTCCCTCCCTGGCACAGCCTCCAGAACAAAGGTGCACAGACAAGGGAGAACCTCACAGCTCAAAGGGCTGTAAAAGGGAAAAGGAAGGATTGGCCAAGCAGAGCAGCTGAAGTAGCACTGACAACACAGCCCTGGCAAAGAGAGGGAGTTTTAGGGTCTCAGGGAGGCTGGAAACAGTGAGCCAAAGAATCTATCAGCCCTTCTTTGGCTCCTCATGGGCTCAGAAAATCAGATTTTGAGGACCAATCACCTATTTCTCCTTTTAGGAGGAGGGTGGCCACACAGGCAGAGGAGGACATACATCCTCCCACCTGCCACAGCTGTTGCCATCACCTTCACCTCCCTTGGGCCAGCACCATCCAGCTTCAGGAGCCTGCCCACAGTTTCCACTTGAACACTACAGGGAAAGCCACACTGAATACTCTGGACCACAAAAATCTAGGAGCTTTTTATCTATGCCTCCCTCTTCCCAGTCACTTGTGGTGCTGCAGTGACCCTCCCAACTCAGCATGGGCCACATCCCTCTCAGCTGGAAAAGCAAGACTTGATTTCTTCCCTGATTTAAGCCCAACACATAGCTTTGAAACAACTCAGGTGGCCAAAGAAAAAGCAGGAGGCTGCTGCAACAATGTCTTCTGCTCCTGATCATCTCAGGTCATAAATTGGCTGCAAGAATATTTCAGTTATTAAAAAAAACACTATGAAAATATAGCTTTGCCATGGATCTCAGCACTGTTCTGCTGAGCAACAAACCTGCTGCCTGACACTGAGCAAAAAGGAAGAAGCAATTGCAAGAGATGCCTGGATGCATCTCCACATCTGTCAATATTTCTGATGAAGATAAATGTTGTTGGTTAAAGGCAAGTGTCAGGCCTGAGAAAAAGGCCATTAATACCCCTAGAAATCAGCCCACCAGACTCATGCAAGGAAAGGTGCATTCAGGAAGGGGGAAGGATGGGAGGTGGAGAGGCTGGAAGAGAAGCTCCTTAGGTCTGTAGAAGAAACCAGAAGAAAAAGGGAGGGAGGGAAGCATTGAGTAGGGCAGTCCTCTGGGGATCTGCCCCTCAGCAGGCACCTGGAAAGGGACTGAGTTAGTAAAAAGCAACTGTTAGAGTCTGAAAATCAGACCTTCTGTGGATGCAAAGGTTGGGTCCCTTTCAGGCTCTAGGGCCAAGTAACTGCCAGCCCAGCCCAGCCCAACAGCAGTTTAGGACCATACAGACTCAGAGATCTTCCTGCCCTTTGGGAAAAACAGCAAATAAATCCAAGCTCTGCAATCTCAGTTCACTCCTAATTTCATCCAGGAGATGACTTCAGAGCTCACTCCTGGGGCATGCCAGACCATCACTCTCACTCTGTGATTCCCCTGCTCTGGCTCCTTGCTGGAGAGTTTTTGTTTTGTTCCTGGGAGTTTTGCCAGTTCATTCCAAGGGAAAACCTGTCTCATGGCACACAGTTCTTCCCCCTTTCCTCTGGGGATGTGTCAGACAGTACCAGG
The DNA here is from genome assembly GCA_013399015.1 of Galbula dea. NCBI lineage: Eukaryota > Metazoa > Chordata > Aves > Piciformes > Galbulidae > Galbula > Galbula dea. The sequence goes on along the minus strand of VWZX01006139.1, from coordinate 36,233 downwards.
GTTAAATGGAAACAAGAAAGAGGTTTGAGCTGGCCATTAGAAAATGTCCTGATGGTAAGAACAGGGACATGCTGGTACTGGCTGGGCAAGGTGGAGTCTTCTCCTTTCAGACCAGGATTTACAAACTCCCTTCAGGCATATATTGGTTTATTGAACCTGTCTGAAGATTTCAAACCCATTTTCTATGATTGTCTGATCTCTAAGGTTTGTTTCTGAGCACCTGAGTCCAGGTACACTCTACCCTACCTCCTACCCTTGCCAGAGAAAGGGGCCAGAGAAGAGTGTCCTCACCCAGGCTTGTTCTAGTGCAAGTCTTCCTGCTTCCCCCTGCAGAGCAGCCTTCTCAGCTTAGCCCTCCCTAGGCAGACTCCAAAACCAGACTGGAGACAGCAGGGACTTGGCAGTGGAGAGGGTGGAAATATTTTCTCATAAACACTCTACCACTGGCTCCTCCAGGAACACTTCACCAGTAGGATACACCTGGAGGTGTCTAGCAACCATGCTCCTGCCTACCAGAAGAGTAGAATGGCCAAGGGGAGTGTGGTTTGATGCTCTGCAGCCCTTGGCATGGTACATTCAAATCCTGAGGCTGGGGAGGAGGTGGCTGGCTTCTTTCTGAAGGCCCTTGACAAGCACAAGTTAGCTCTTGAAGATAATCTACACTGTAGACAGCCCTAGGTCTCTGCCTGAAGTTACTTCTATATAAGCACTAGTGAACACAACTCCTTTCCAAGGTGCTCCTAGTTGTGCTGTGTTAGGTTGCAGAGCTGGTTGGGGCTCCTCTGGTCTGCTGGCAGTGGGATGAGCAATGTGAAGAGTTTTAGATGAAGCAGGTTTTGAGGAATGCAGTCCCTGGTGCTTCCTGCACCCATGGTGCAGACCCTGATCTCACAGCTCCAAAGGACAAACGTTTTGCAAGAAGTAGCAAAACTTGGGAGAGTTCAGTGTGAAGCTAGGCTGGAGGCTGTGTGTGCCTGTGTGCTTGGTCCTGAGGAGCAGCTAAGGTGCTTTCTCAGATCTACTTGTCCCAAGGAAAAGAGAATTCATTTGCTCTTCCCTATTTTCCCCCCTGACAAAACTCACTCTGCTCCCTCCCTGCCTTGTGAGGCTGATGTTGGACACCAGCATCTGCAGCCTCTGCCTCCAAAGTGGATCCTGCTCCAGCAAACAGCTCCTTCCCTCCCATCCCCATGGCAGCAGGAGCACTGGGTCAGCCTGACCCTGCAGCAGCAGCCTGCCCACGCCTGGACAGTTGTGGCAGGATCCCTCCTCTCCCTGCTCCTCCACCAGCCAGCACTGGAGGCTTAGCCAGGATTACAAAACCCTGAGAGCAATCTCTGCTTTTCTCCTGCCTTCCTTTGTTCTGCAGATGCAGGATCCAACTTCCCATTGTGGCACTGGGAAACAGCTGCATTTCTCAGTCAGGTCAGAAGTTTCTCTTTTCCAGCTGCTGTAAAATTAAGGTCAAATCCATTATAAACTTTATTTTTCCTTCCTAAAGACAGAATAGAAAATCTGAGGGGAGGTGTCAAATGAAATGCTCCCATGGGAATTACTCTCTCTCTTTAAGGCAAAGGTATCTAAATTCAACCTGGAAACCTCATTGTGAAATTTTCTAACATTGCAACATTTTATACTGAGAAAAAGGCTGAAAAGTAGCAGCTGGGCTTCAAAAGAAAAGGAAAAATCAATGCAAAATGTGACAGATTGGCTTGTTTGACCTAAACTTGAAATTTCATCCTCAGTTATTCACAAAAATAATCTTGCCCAGTTGTAATTAGCACTAAGTGTTACCTTCAGTCAGCTGGAATAACTACAGTCTGGAGCTTTGACCAAAATGCAGAGGTGAGATAAGCACTAATACAAACAGCTTTAAGCAGTCTGGCAGCAGTCTCCATGCCAGGATGTCACAGTTCCATCAACTCTCCCTCAGTTTTAGCATCCCCAGAGTTAACAAGAAAGTTACTACAACAGTCAAGGGCAACACAACTTTTTAACAGCCCTTTCAGACCTGATAAAGCAGCAAGAAAAAGCACAAGTCCTGAGGCTTTCCTTGGGGTTGGTTTTTTAACATCCTTAGAAGTGCTGTTGGAGTTAGAAAAGCTCCAGTGACCAACAAGAAACCCAGAGGAGAAGCTGCTTACAAACTGCTTAGACATGCACAAGTAACCCCATGGTAGATCCTAGAGAAGACAGTGTGAGTGGAAATATCACATCCTACCTGGGTCCAAGGGACCTGCCAGGCAAGGTCTTCTCCTCACTGTGGTTCCAAACAGGCTGCACCCACTGGTGCCTGCCTGGCTGCCACAGGTGGTTTTACCTGGGAAGGATGGGAGCAGGATGCAGGCTGACAGAAAACCCCTGGCTGCAGAACCTCCAAGGCTTGCTGAGGCAGCAAGGGTTGCACTGCTCTCCCTTCTGCATTGGGCTTCAGCTGAAAAGTCATCTCAACAGCCACTGTGGGTCCTCTCTATTCAGGTTTGATCAGCCTTTTGTTGCTGGACTTGAAGTAAATTGGATTCATCTTCAACTAAACTAGTCAAGACCAAGCAAGCCACGTGCCAGTTTGGAACAGGAAGGGGAACTGACTCCTGGAAGCAGCTGAAAATGTCAGATGGCTGGAAACCTTCAGAGCACCTGTAGAGGTGGCTGTCAGGGCTGGTTAACAAACTCCTACAAAGAAATCAAATGCAAGTTGAGGAGGGACACACTGAGTGAGGCACCATGAGAAGGCAGCCACAGCTCCTGGGGGAAATCCCACACTAGACATGCAGGACAGGCACAAGGATGGCCCCAAGGGGCAAAGGGAGTGAAGCTCCCCACCAGAGTGAAGCTCTCCACTTTCCATCCTCTCTCTGAACTGATTAATTTGGACACTGATACATTATGGTAGCTACTTGGGGTTATTATTTCCCACAATACCTTTTCCTGGTCTGTGTGGTGCTTGCTCCTGGCTTGTGGAGGTGAAGTTATTGTGATCAAACCTGTGCCAGCCCTAAAAGTCCCTCTGTGTTTCTCCCAAGCCTTTGCCAAGCTCAAGACAAGACAGCAGCAGAAACCCTTTGATCTTTATATCTGCTCAGCTTCCTGCTGAGAGGATGATCTCAGATGGTTATCACCAGGACATCTGGGGACAGATAGGCTGTGAACCAGATCAGATTTTCTCCCAGGAAAAGCAGTGGGGATGGCTGGGAGTGGCAGAGGTGAACCCTGGGAAACTTCCAGGTTCCTTCCTAAAATACCAGAGAAGGCATGAACCCATCCCATCCACACTGCAGACTGTGGAGGAGACATGTGCAGACAAGAAGAACATGTTCAGGTGAAATGTCTCTGAATTTGTGTCACTTTTACCCTCTGCAAACAGCCAGGGGCAGCTGTTGGCCAAGTGTGTTCCTGTGCAGGACAAGGAAACCCCCAGAGCTCCTTGCCAACCCTTCCCAAACCATTCCCTTTGGGTTCTGTTCAAAGTATTTCCCCCAATGACCCCCCTGGGGAAGTTAGATTTTCCATTTCTTTATGATATCAATTAACTGGGTAATAGAATGTCATAAAGGAGGGGAAGAGCCTCAGCTAACTGCCACCTACTTGGCTGAGAGCAAACCCTTGAGCTTGCTGATTCAAACTTCCACACTGTTAGCAGCAGTGGCACCTCTGTACTCTGGGTAGTCCTAGCATGTTGGGCTTCTAGCATGACAGCAAGGTGGGCAGACACCTCTCAAAGGTTGGAAAGGACCATCAGAGGTCATCTAGTCCAACCTCCCTGCTTCAGCAGGGTCTCCTAGAACACATTACTCAGGATTGTGTCCAGACAGTTTCTCACCAGGGAAGAAGAGTCCACCACCTCTCTGGGTAGCCTGGGTCTAGTGCTCTGGCACCCTTGAAGCAAAGAAGTTCTTCCTCATATTTAGCTGGGGCTTTCTGGGTCCCAGTTTCTGCCTTATTGCTTGGTACCACTGAGAAGAGCCTGGCTCCATCTTCTTGGCACCATCCCTTCAGTTAACTATATCCATTGCTAAAGCCTCCTCTTCTCCATGCTAACCAAGCCCAGCTCCCTCAGCCTTTCCTCATAAAGGAGAGGTTCCAGCCCCACTACTTGCTTAAAAAAAAATCTATTTGCTCAGCTGTCCAGTTCCCTGGGGGAAGAAAACCTTTTCTGCTTCTGCTTAGACAACCAAAAGAGTCTGGCTCATTTTTAAAGACTAGAAGTGTAAAAGGAAGACAGAATTTGGAGTGTCAAGTCCAGCCTGAGCCCCTGAGAAAATGTACATCACACCTCATCCTTATTGAAGCTGACAAACCCAGGCACTGAGCTCAGAAGTGAAAGAATCAGTGCTCACACTTGTTTCTGTGGGTGAGAAGAGGGGAGAAAAAAAGCAGTTAACCATACCAACCATGCAGCACCTGATGCTGGGTGAAGAGTCTCCATGTCCACACCCATCCTCAGCACTGAGCAAGAAACCACTGTGCAGAGATCTCCCAGGCCTGACCAAGAACCTCACTGGCTTTCCTGCCATTGCTGCATTGGGGGAGAAGCAAGTGGGATGCTCCATGAGAAGACAGCCTGGAGGGACAAGTGGAGATAACCTCTGAAGAAGCATCTTCAGAAAGGAAGGCAAGATGCTGGAGGGTTGATTATGGAAACAGAGCTCCAGTCCTGAAGAGCTTCACTCTGTCTACACAGCACCAAGTGTAAGGAGGCTGCAGTAGGATTTCTCTTCTAATGGGGTTTATGGAAGCAGGGCTGGGTGCCTTTATCCTGTCAAGAGCTGAGGCTGGTTTTGCACCACTGCAAACTTTTGGAAGACATGCATCTGTGTAAAACAAGTGTGAGCTGGTACCAAAGCAGAGCTTCCCACTCCCTCTGGGAGGAGGGGTTGGAGCTGACTTTCTGTCAGTAGCATTCATGGTAGATGGGCAAAGCATTGGAGTCAGGCTTAATTTTCACTTTGGGATCAATAAACCATCTCCAAACCTGCCTAGATCTCAGCTAGCCATTCCCACTGGAGACTGGTGTCTCTGTGGTGTGGGTGGCTGTGGGTTCTGCTCCCTGACTACATGGTTGAAACCATGTAGGAAAGCTGCACTGAAATAGAGGAAAGAAATAGTTACTTGTGCTAATATTTGTAGAGCATTTCCAGCCTGCAGGAGCTCCCAGCTGTGCTGCAGGAATCCATATGTCCTATCACAGGAAACTGGTGTTTTCAGTTCTGACAAGGCAGGTAGAGTTTATGCAGTCTGAGATTATTACATGTTCTGCCTAAGCATGGAAATGAGATTGGCTTGGGGCCCAAGAAATTCACTTTGTGCTGTTCTGTGTGGAAAAGTGTGTCTCCAAGGAAGGCATTAGCAAACTTCTCCTCCTCCTTCCTGCTCCACAGCTTGGGCAGAGCAAAGTGTGAGCTATTAGCTGTAAAAATTTGAATAGGTTGGTTTTCCTTCAGAGAAAATGGGCAGATATATTCAATCATAGAAAAAACCTTTAAGATTATCAAATTATTTCTGAATATTCTGGAGACACAGAGCACCCACTAAGTGGAAACAGGAGATGTCATGCCTTGGGGATATAGAGGTATAACCCAGTAAAAGAAAACAAGAATAGGGAATCCTGTGACAGTTGGACAATGCAGCCCAGAGTCTGTGCTTACCCTGCAAACTGCATTCCCAGATGCCTGTCTCCACTCAATAGCTGAGATCTCCTTTGTTCAGCTGAGATACTTGCACCTATTGGCTTTCAACCTCAATGGCTTTCCATGTGCCAGCTGGAGAGCAGGATCAACTGTAGGATGGCAAATCCTCAACCTGAAACCTCACCAGAAACATCCTGAAACAGGCAGGGGAAGCTTTGCCAGGACACCCACTCCTGCTTGTTTGGAGCCATCACCCTTCAGGTGCAGGAACAAACTGCCAGCACAGAGTGACCACACCAGCAGCTCTGTTCTCAGCTGCTGGGACTGCAGAGAGGTTACCACCAACTGTACTTTTCAGAGTGACTTTGAAGTTGTTTTGACAAAGAAACAAGGCAGCTTCACCAAGACCAGGCACAGCAAGATGTGACAGTGTGGGAGGCAAAGCCAAACCACACAGCTCTCACCAGGCCTGTGCTGGGCCCATACACGTCACCCTTGTCAGACCAACAAACAACCTTGGTCTTGTTCTTTGAGTTGGGAGAGGCTCTGGCCTCAGGGCCTTCTGCCTAGGCTCTGCAGAGATCAGCTAACAGCTGGGCTTACAGAAGATGGGGAAGCAGAAATGGTTAGGATGTGAGAAGAAAGTGCGGGTAGGGCTGGCTGGCTGATGCCAGCAGCACTGAGCTTTACAGCTGAAGGGAAGGGTGAGAAGGGGAATGGTCAGAAAAGGCTTACCCAAAGTTCAGAGGAGTGAAGCTCAGTGTTGGGCTGGGAGCTTTATCCCCACACAACCCCAGTTCCCTTTCAGATGGCCACCGTGGAGGTATTGCAGGAACATAACTGCTGGCTTTGGAGCTGTAGAGCAAGAAAGCAACATCTCCACCTCTGGCTGCTCTACCAGCATGTGGAGGAAGGTGCTCCAGAGCAGTTTAGCACAGAGGATGGAAGAAGCTGTTATTGTTGCAGAGATTAGCAGAAGGAGCAAGGGGGTGGGAAAAAACCCAAGAGATCTGAGTTTGATTCTGCTTTGTCTGGTATCGGTGTAAATCAAGGGCAGGCCCATGGTGCAAAAGCAGCAGAAGAAGCTCTGAATAAGAGTGGAGAACTCAAAAAAACCCAAAAACACAAAAAAGAAGAAAGAAAGAAAAGCTCAAGAACCTAATAAAAAGTTTAGAGACTTAGTAGGATGGGCTTTTTGCTTTACATCCTGATAGAGGGCACCACCTGCATCATCACAGCAAAAGAGACAGTGCTTGACAGGGATGCTCACCAAAGCAGCAAACACCCAAGCTAGCCAATGCCAGACCTGGCTGCAAAGCACCAAAGTCAGCAGGAGACCAAAGCAGCCTTGTTGCTGCCTACACCCAACATCCCAACTGCCACCTCCCTGCCTGCAGCATCTGGGCACCTCGGCTCCAAAATCAAAGCTTCCTCAGCGGATGTTTGTGAAGCAGGGCACGGCCACATGGATGAGAAGGGTTGTGAGTCAAGGGAACAATGGGTGCATCTTGTCATGGAAAGGATATTTCTCGAGCTGAGAGAGCTTCCTGGCTCTGACGTAACTGGGAGCATTATTTCTCAATGTGTCAGCATTACTGTCAAGCCACAGCCGCATGCTCGCTGCGAAGCCTTGACCTTGCCTTCCTTACACCATAGCCTGACAGTTATTTCTAGCTGGCATTTACACAACTGCCAGCTCCTCCCAGGGTACCTGAGACCTTCCCACTTTGAGGGTGTCCCTGCATCCTCCATTGGGGATGGATGGACACAGGGGCTCAGCCTCGACCCCTCACCCAGACTGTGGCGAATTCGTTATCTCCATGCCAGCCACCTAAATCCCAAACGATTGCCTTAGCCTTTCATCTCCAGTTGCTGTGGTGAAAGGTAGACAGAGGTGATGGGAAATGATGAAGAGGTGCAAAGTTTTGGGTACTTTGCATGTTTACCTGAGCAGCAGAATCTTCTAGAGCCTGCAAAAGAAGCCCGGAAATTGCTCAATCACAAAATTTCTCTCGCTTTCTACTTCCAGTCAGGCTAAAAATAAAATAAAACCTTTTGCCAGGCTGATTGCTGCTGCAACCACACACACTTGTCTCAGCAGAGAGAAATGGGGGCAAGCATGGGCCTTTACCATGTTGTTTTTCAGCAGCACAACTTCCAGTCACAGCCAGAACAGGGAAACGGAAACCAGTGGTGAGCCAGTTGGCCCCAGCGCCGCTTCCCCGTGCTCCTCACCCGCAGGTCTCCACATCCCCAACACTCACCCCATCAGCTCCTGCTCAGCACCAACACCAAGGGCTCTGGAAGGCAACCATAAGCAAGGTGAAAGATCCAAGGCAAGACCCAGTTCAGTCCCACTCCTAGAAGGTCCTGCCATTGTGTTTAGACAAGGGCTGGATGCAGTTTAAGGAGGTTGGAAGCTGTCTTGTTGCTGCAAGGCTCTGTCCTACAGCCTTGACCTTCCTTGTCTTTTACAAAACTGGTGTCTCATTTTGGGTTTGTTTGCTTAGAGATGATTCATTTCTCCTGGAAGGCCCATGCAGAATATTCTGCAATGGGGAAGAAACTCTGTTATTTCACTGAGGGCAAGAGGCAGCATTGATGGAAGCTCTCTGCTGTGAGGCCAGGCTGAGAGAGTTGGGGTTGTTCAGCCTGGAGAAGAGAAGGCTCCAGGGGGAACTTACTGCAGCCTTTCAGTACTTCAAGGACCTAGAAAAAGGATCAGGACAGACTTTTTAATGAGGGCCTGTTGGGACATGACAAGGGGTGATGGTTTGAAACTAAAAGAGGAGATATTCAGACTAGATAGAGGGAAGAAATGTTTTCCACTGAGGGTGGTGAGAGGCTGTCCCAGGTTGCCCAGAGAAGTGGGAGATGTCCCATCCCTGGAACCATTCCAGGTCAGGTTGTTTGTGGCTCTGAGCAACCTGATCTAGTTAGAGATGTCCCTACTGACTGCAGAGGGGTTGGACTAGACAACCTTTGAAGGTCCCTTCCAACCCAAACCATTCCATGATTCCATGATCCACCAACCTGCCAGACAAATTGCCTGTACTTCTGCCCTCAGCAGGGTTACAGCTGCAGGAGTGACTGAGCTAATGCTTTCCACAGTACTCCTGACCATCATGAGTGTTGCACTAGGAGTTAAGAACAGGAGATACCAGTCCTGGCTGGACACACTTTCTCCAGTTATTTCTCCACTCCACTCCACTGAGCTCCACCAGAGCAGTATGTTTTGCACTTGAGCTATCCACCCCAGCAGCCTCCCTCAGAGAGCTCAAGGGCAAAGTCAATAGAATGGAGCTGGTTTGCTGCAGCAGGTCCCACAGACAACAATAAGAAAGATCTTCAACTCTGGTAGCCCAAACTTCTGCTGGGAACAAAACATGAGCAGCACAGGGGCAGGCTGACTGTCCCCCCGTGGCAGCTGGGTACATTACAGAAGCCACAGAAGGCCCTGAAGTGTCTCCTAAGAAAGTTTCTGTTGTGCTGAGAGCTGGCTGCATCACTGATGTAAGGGGAGAAGCAGACAGGTGCCAGCCTGGGAGCATTAGAAACCCATGAGTCAAGTATCCTTGGGAAACTGCTGGGTATAGCCCTGAGCCAGGGCATAGCTCTTCAGCTGGAGCATCCTGTGGGCTCCTTCCTACCTACCCCCACATTGCCTTCCCATCCTTCCAGGGTGGGTCTGTAAACCTGGGGGATGTCAGAGAGCTGCACTCAAACACACACACACAAAACCTTAGACTTGAGTCAAAAGAGACCTTTTGGAACCTTCTTGCTCTTGTTCCATGCAGTAGGAGATGCTCCATGGAATAGCCACTCCAACATCATCTGACACCCACAACACAGCTTCATAGAAACACCCCTGAGAGCTACAAAAGAAAAACCTCTCCCAACATCTTCAGCCTCTTTTGGGATGTTTTTCAACCCAATCCTCCCCACCCCCTGACAGGTGAGGAATGGCTTCAACCAGGTGGAGAGGGTTTGGGTTTCCCTTTCCCAGCTGCTCCATATCAGCATGGATCTGCCCAATGCCAGCTGATGGGGCAGCTCAGGCAACCACCTATGGACCTTCCTGTGTTCCTGGAGGCTGCATGCTAAGCCCTAGGGCCAAGGGTAAATGTCTAATGTGACTTGGTCCAGCAAAAGAAATCAGCTGTTCACAGTTTCTAACCCATCTGCAATCCATTGCTGTCAACCTCAAATAACTGTGCCCTAAGTCCCACGGGGCTTGGGGGAGACATCTACCTTCCCTCTGACTCTAAAAGAAGCTGAAACCATCAGTATGGTAGTGTTGAGGCTCAGAGCTCCAGCCAAAAGGGGTTGATGGTTTGCCTGCTCCCAGAGCCACAGGCAAGCAGAAACACCAGGCTGAGTGGGTGCCTAGTTTCTGGTTTGGCTGTGGCCTTTCTTCTCTAAGTTGTGATCACACAAGGGAAATGCACCTAAACAGGGCTGGACTTTCCCTCTCTCATGAGCATTTTGCTGAGAGGTTATTGCTTTGCAGTGTCTGACAGGAGAGCAAGAACTGAGCCAATGAAGTGACAAGCAAATGCCTAACAAATCCAGGGGGAGAACATGGGCTGCACTCTGGGAGGAGATAAGGCTCAGCTCCTGCTGCAGACATTTCATGAGCACTGATAGCTCTGTACTTTTGCAATGTCTAGCAGCAGTAATTATATTTCACAACTCAAATGAATAGAAAAGATTCTCCAATATCTCATGGTGTCTCTGAGAGGGAGAATATGGAGCTGCATGTTCCCCTGGAACAGGATGTGCAGCTGACAGTAGAGAGAGTGTTGGAGGAGGTTAGAATAACTTGCAGATGATGAAAGATCTCCAACTTTCACTTATTTTTCTAACCTGTTCTGAGCTGGGGAGGGTAAAAAATAATAATAATAAAGAAAAATATCAATCATTTGAAACAATGGGCTGGAAATTTTCCAAAATGAAAGCAGTTCAGCTCAGGTTCCTGCCTCTACTTTGCTGAGAGCCTTCTGCTGCCAGGGTGACTTTGTAGCAACTTGTGCAGTACCTCATGGAATGGTTTGTGTTGGGAGGGACCTTTCATGGCCTTCTAGTCCAACCCTTCTGCAGTAAGCAGGAACATCTCCAACTACATGAGCCCCAAACAACCTGACCTGGAGTGGTTCCAGGGATGGGACATCTCTCACCTCTCTTGGCAACCTGGGACAGCCTCTCACCACCCTCAGTGTAAAGCAGTTCTTTCTTCTATCTAGTCTGAATCTCCCTCTTTTAGTTTCAAGCCATCAGCCCTTGTCATGTCCCAACAGGCCCTCATTAAAAACTCTGTCCTCAGCTTTCTTGCAGGCCCTTGAAGTACTGAAAGGCTGCAGTAAGTTCCACCTGGAGCCTTCTCTTCTCCAGGCTGAACAACCCCAACTCTCTCAGCCTGGCCTCACAGCAGAGAGCTTCCAGCCCTCAGATCATTTCTGTGGCCTCCTCTGGACCCACTCCAACAGGTCCATGTCTCTCCTGTGCTGAGGACTCCAGAGCTGGCCCCAGCACTGCAGGTGAGGTCTCAATCCTGCAGAGGTCATGCAGCAGCTTTTGGCAGCAGTGCTGATGCAGCTTTGAGAGCTGCTGACACCAACAGCAGAGAGTTTGTGCCTGATACAGAATTCGTTGCATTTGGCACAAACTCCTCTTCCTAGCAAACAGCTCTGTGCCCATTCACTGGCACTGGGGTTATCAGTGCAAGGATACTTATTTATGGATCCAAAATGATAGCAGCAGGACCTTGGGAGAGTGACACAGCTGGCTACTCTGAGAGTCTGACTCCTTTCTTGTTGTGACTCCAGCAGCCACCTACTAAATCATCTCTGAAAACTGTGGAAATATTAAGCAACAACAACAAAACTCCCACCCCATCTTTCCATTCAGTCAGAAAGACAATATATAAACATATATTTGGCTGAAAAAAAAAACCCAAAAAGGCAAACAACAGTGAGTTTAGATGTCATTTGTACCTTTGTGGTCCTGGTAAAAGTTCCTCATCCCTTCTTCAGCTCTCTCAGTTGCATGTTCACAGAGAACAGGTACAGGGGATGAAGCTTGATCAGGAAATAAAGAATGAGGTAGAAGGGAAATTCACCAAACAATGCATGATTGTTCTGAGGTTAGCTTCAGTGCCAAGCCTTGGGACTGCTTCCCAGCACATCACCCCACTCTGACCTTCAAGATAACCACAGCAGAAAAGGCTTTTCAGCACTCTGAATCCTGAAATGACTAACTCTGCTTACTCAGGCAGCATCCTCCTGGGCAGATTACTCACTTTGTCACTCCTTCTGGTTGCTTTGCTTTCTGGTTCTCTCTTCAGCCTGACACTGGAAGGAACCTCTGGCTCAGACCCTGCCTTATCTCCATCCCCATTGTGCTGCTCTCTGCTCAAAGGCCATGTTAGTCACTTGGGGACAGAAAGGATTAAGCCCAAAGCTCCTCAGGAGAGTTTGGTGCATCCTGGGCTCTGTTTGCTCACATGGGGGATTTCTGTGAAGATGCTTGATTTCCCTGGCTATCCCTAGAACCTCTTCCATTCTTCCTTTCCCAGAAACCCTCCTGAGCAGAGAAATACCCACAGGCCTTGCAATACCTGCTAACCCATTTGTCTCCTTCATCTCTGTAAAGTGGGAATCAGTCTGACATGGAAAAGGAAAACCAGGGCTTAGTGGCAAAGGATTGGGGTTGAAGAACAGAAATGAGCCTTTTATCAGCTAGCCCACCCAGCCCACCCTTGACATTAACCCAACACTGCTTCATGGATCTCACCTGAGAGCCACCAGGACACTGCAAGGAGTCTCCTCCCCTGCAGCCTGATGTGAGCTCCTAGCTGTTGGGTGCACCTGGATCTTGACACAGGTGTTGCTCCCACACCACTGGGAGCCCCAGAGCTCCAGGGCACAGACAGCTGCTTGCCAGGGACAAAGAAGCCTCCCACTACCGAACTCCCTCCCTGGGAGAGCCCCCAGGGCCATCCCTTTCTCTGGCTCTGCTGGCCCATCCCCAGAGCCCTTCCTCTTCTTCTAACACCTCCCTTCCACACAGCCACAGTTTAGCCCAGGGATGCTTCCAGAAAGCACCTTTGTTCCAGGAAGGTGAACAACAATTTCCAACCACCCAAGCAACCATGGTGGCTTCATGAAATGATTCTTATCCCTTCAAAAAATGGCAAGCCAGAACCTTTTCTTTGGCTTCTTCTTTCCCCTCCTGTCACTGCTCTGCCCTGACTGAGCCTCTTGCTGGCTGGGTTTCAAAAAGGTTGAAGAGGATTTTTGAAGATGTATCCAAAAAGTTGTGTTCCTGCAGGTTCCCTCAGTATCCTCTTGGCAACATTGTGTTCCAAGCAGGAACTAATTTATGCTGCCCTTCAGCCAGCACTGCAGTGAAAGTCCTGCAGCCCTCAGCTCTCCTCTCCCTCAGCTTCCAAGCTCTTAAAGGAATTGGCTGACTTCAGCTCCCAGCCCAACAGAGATGTCCTCTCTCCCAAACCAGCATCTCTGGGGAGACTGCATCTCCTGAAGAGCTCTGAAGACCCCTGTCCACCAGCCCTCCCTGTTCCCCTGCCTCCAGGGCTGCCTGGAGGAGGCTCCTGCCCCATGCCTGGGCTGGGGGGGTGAGCTCAGCACACCATAGCAGGGAAATACCTAGTCCCTAATAGGTATTTCAGCTCCACCCTTAGTCCATGTTATCACCATGCTGGCACTAGTATCACATAAAAACCTTATCAGCTTGCAGCAAACATAAAGTTTATCCTGAACCTTGAATTTCCTCCAGCATCTCTCCTAGCCAAGGCTGCAGGGAGGGAGCTGCACAAAATCTGCCTGTTCAAACTCACCACCAGCCCCAGGAACCTTGTGCTCTCTTCCCTCTTTGACAGGAACAGAGTTTGGAAGCAGAAAGGCTGCTCAGGATGATCTACTCTGTTTATCTCATCAACCACAAGGTTTTCCTAATTTTGCTGAGATTTGGAACCCACCCAAGAAAGCCAATGTTTATTTTGTTTGGCTTTGAGTCTTGGTGCTGGCTCAGACTCTTTAGTCAACCACCTGCTTTAGGATGAGCCAGAGGTGTCTGGACGTTTGCACAGGAGACACCTGAAAGGTTGATACACAAACAATTACTAATCTCCACTGTGAGATGTAAATCACCCCTGTGTGCTTTGTTCCTTGAGAGTGGCAACTCCATTCCTCAGCAGATCAATTATGCTAACAAGGCTCACAAATCACTTTCAATTTGTTTAGTGTAATTAGATATTGGTCTGAATGTGACTTGTCTAATGTGCCAAGACCTGCTGTGAACCTGGGTTGTGTTCCCAAGCCTGGCTTTTAACCTTCAGCTGCTATAATTCAGGGATGGCTCCCTGAGGATTTTTTCAGCCTTTGTTGTTCTGCATCTGTTCTAACTTTGGAGAAACTTTGTGGCTGCCTTTCCTTTCCTGGCCATTTTGGCTTTTTCCCCATCCCCAAATACTGCCATACCCTGTGGGACCCACATTAACACCCAGGCACCATTTCTTTGCCCCCAGGAAACCTGCTGTGAGAAAACCACAGTTGACCTGAAGTACCAAGCTCACTGAGCACCAGGACTCAGCTCTTTCTTTCATCACTGATTTCTTGCATGAGCATAAACCATGTCTGGTTCTTGGTACTCCTGTCTTTACACACAGCTGTGAGAAGGACATGAAGTGGTTTTCTCCCTCTGGTGATTCACACATGATGAATCCCTTGTGGCAAGGACCTCGGTTTGCTACCAGGGCATCACAGGCTCATCCAGCCTGCAACCTGTGTGCCTGTGGTGGGCATGGTTGTTCATACTCCCTCTCAACTCAGAGGAACTCAGGTCAAGGGAGAGGATTCTGCCTCTGCTCTGCTCTGGGGAGACCTCACCTGCAGTGCTGGGGCCAGTTCTGGAGCCCTCAGCACAGGCAGGCTGAGTTTTAACTTGAGTCAGCATCACCAAACCAGCTCATGGGACATATGGTACCTGCAGTGCCCAGAGCACTGAGGCCAAGATCCAGCTCTGGGGCACCAGCTGCTCCCAAGAAGAACTGGAGATGTGTCAGTGCCTGCAGGCAAAGAGCTTCTCTGTGCTTGGAGAACATCCCAGCAGCTGTACATAACAAAAAGAAGAAACTGCACATCCTCCTTTTGGAATGTAAAGGTTTGAACTGTCTGCTTGGAAGTGCTGGTCTCTCTCCTCACCTCTGCTCTTAGCCACAAAATAAACATCCCCAGCACCACCAGACAACCCTTGTGCTAAAACTCAGAGCCAACCATCTGGCCACTTTGCTGAGAGTGGCTTTCAGTGGCATTGGTAAGGTGACTTGCAAAGGTTTGACAGGATCTGCTGTACTGGGGACATACTGGGAGACATCTCTGCCCAGAGCTGACACCATTCTCCTGCTGCCCAAGCAAGGTTTATCATTCCCCTGAACATCCTCACCTCCCATCTTTCCCTGTAGAAGCTGATCTTCTGCATCCCCAGCTCCTCTGGAGTAGCACTGTAGATCTGAGTAGGGAAGGATTGTTCCCCTTCTCCAGCCTCCTGATGGTGCAGCCTTATCAGCACTCTTACAGTAGTCCTGACCTGTCTACTGCATCAGCAGTGCTCAGTGCACTAATGATAAGGCTAATAAGAGACCTCTCATGGGCTAAGCACACAGGGATACATTTATTACCCATTTCTTACAGGTAAGGAAATGCAGATGCATGTGGCATCTACTGGAAGCCCTCAGTGCATCACCCACCACCACCTGTGTGGTTTGCCCCAAGGAGTGACCCCTGAGGATGACTTTGTCTTTATTAAAAGCATCTGTGTAACCTGCTGAGAGCATCCCTCAGCATTATGCCCAGTGAAGCATCACTGATCCCTGGAGGCATGCTTCTTCTCACAGAACCCCAGCACAGTAGGGGTAGAAAGGGACCTCTGGGATCATCTAGTTCAACCCCCTGCTCCAGCAGGGTCACCCACAGCAGCTTGCCCAGGGTCATCTCCAGCTGCCTTGGGAATCTCTCCACACAAGGAGACTCCACAGCCTCTCTGGGCAAGGAGGCTCCAACACCCTCACAACAAATGACTTTCTCCTCCTGTTCAGCTGGAACCTCCTGGGTTACAGTTTGTGCCCAGTGCCCCTGGGCCTGGCCCTGGGCACCACTCAGCAGAGTCTGGCCCCAGCCTCTTGCCCCCAGCCTTGAGCTTTTGCTCAGCATTGAGCAGCTCCCCTGTGGGGCTGCTCTTCTCCAGGCTAAGCAGCCCCAGGGCTCTCAGCCTTTCCTGCTCTCAGAGATGCTCCAGTGCCCTCAGCATCTTCCTAGCCTCTGCTGCACTCTCTCCAGTAGTTCCTTCTCCCTGTTTAACTGGGAAGCTTAGAACTGGACCAAATACTTGAGATGTGGCCTGACTAGGACAGAGTAAAGGGGGAGGAGAACCTCTCTGACCTGCTGGCCACACTCTAAATGCAGTCCAGGAGACCATCAGCCTTTCTGGCCACAAGGGCACGTTTCTGGCTCAGATTTTCCAACCATCCCTCAGGACCAAGGCCTGAGGAAAAAAAAAATGTTGAGAGGGATGGCTTTGCCCTTAGTATGCTGAGAGATTGGCACCTCCTCCCTGATAAAAGACATGCAGCCTGCTTAGGTGAGCAGATCTGGAACAGACCTCTGCCCCTGCAGCTCTTGGGTTGCCTTCAGCCCTCTCTTCTGGCTCTGCCATTAACCTGAGATTTCCAGTAGGGCACAAGGGCTATGTGAAACCCAGCCTGTTTGCTTTTCAGCTTAATAAATAAACCTCATTTCCCAGATTGCTCTTTTGATGAGCCAAGTGGAAGCTGCTGTTTGTTTGTAAGGTGCTTCTCTTGAATAAACTGCTCCAGAGTGGTGAGCTCAGATCTGGCAGCCCAGGCTATTTTTAACTCTCTGGTTTATTTAAGACAGCTAAATGGCCACACTAGCCCAGGAATTCAGCATTGGATCCTGGATACAAATGGCAATGAGTCTAGCAAGTTGCAAAAATAAACTTGTTTAGAATGTCTAGTTCCAAATATCAGCCTCCAGCCCTTGCTCTTGGCACCTGCTCAAGGAGCCACTTGGAAGGAAGGAGCTGAGCGTCACAGCTAACGTGACCATCAGCCCTGCCCCTTGGCTGGGCTCTCTGTGTGCAGACCAGCTATGATGAGGTCACCTGATTATAAGGAAAAATGTCTCCCTCAGACCAAAAAGAGGCTTAGAAACTCATCCCTCGTGTGGTTTGGCACCCTCTTTGGGAAGCAGAGGTCCACGTTTACACCAAAGTCTGCTCCATTTCTACACCAAGCTTCATTGCCTTCCAGTACTCCAATGAGAGGGATTGGGGAGCCCTGGGGGCTAACATCCCTGCCTCCCCCAGGCCAGGGATACTCAGAGAAAAGAGCAGTGGGAGAAAATAAAATCCAAAAGCTAATGCCACACATAGGGAAGAAAATATTGAATGAGCCTGGGGCCAACAGCTATGAGAGAATCACCCAATTTCATCACCTTCCCAAAAGGCCTGGCCCTTTCAGCAAGTGTGGCTTCTCAGAGGGTTTGTTTCTCTTCTCCAAAACTAGAGTAAACAGGGATGCTGCCAGCTGGCAGCCAGGGCAAAGTCTCCATGGGGATACATCCATGCAGCAAGATCCTCTTGTTTCCTGCAGCACATCATGGGAAGCCATCGTGTCACACATCCTCTGGGCACATCTCCCCAGCAGCTGTCAAACACATCTGCACCAGCCCTTGTCTGCTCCTCCCCAGAGTTCCAACCCTGCCCCACAAAGGTGCTTTTGGGTGGATTTGTATCAGCAGCACTTGGGTCCTCATGGGTCACCTCCTCCTGCTACAGCAGGAGGCTTCAGAAGCCCAGGGGATGGAAGCAGTTCTTCTTCCTGCAGAAGGCACAAAGCACCCATCACTGGTTTGCTTTGAGAATCACACAATCATGATGGTTGGTGAAGCCCTCTAAGATCATCCAGTCCCACCACCCACCCAACACTCCCATGCTCACCACTAACCCATGGCCCCAGGCACCACATCTCCATGGCTTTTGAACCCTCCCAGGGATGAAGATTCCATCATGTCCCTGGGCAGCCTGGGCCAATGCCTGATAACCCTCTAGGTGAAGCAACTCTTCCTAATACCTAATCTGAACCTCACCTGCCACAACTTAAAGCCACTTCACTTGGTACTCCTTCTGAAACATGTCATGTGCACTGCCCAAGGACCATCCTCTGCCTGTTCCATCTTTGAACTGAAATCTCCCAACCCAGCCATGACTGGCATTTGGTAAAGGGTTGCAGAGAGAAGCTGTCAAAAAAGAAGGTCAAGGAGGTCACTGCCTTAACTGCTCTGCAGGTAGGATGTGGTGGGGAAGGCAGTGTGCATGTTCCCAGGTCAGAAAGAGTGAATGGAGAAGAAGACAGCATAGCTGACTCCCTACAACAACCACCACGGGCAGAATCCCCAGGCCCCCAGCTCTCACACAGCCCCAAAACAATGGGAGGGTTTTGGGGAGCAACTGGTTCCCAGTCACAAAGAAAGCCTGTGATCTAGTGGATGGAGTCCCTGGCAGGCAGGGAGGCTGGAACTAGATGATCTTTAAGGTCCCTTCCAACTCTGACAATTCCATGATTCTATAAAGCCTGGATGGAGTCCAGCTTGCCCAAATCCCTGCAGCCACAGGACTCTGCCCTCCCTGGCTTCAGATCAGCAGAGAGAAGGCAGATGGAAGAGTTCCCTCTGTCTTTCCAGCATGTTGCCAGAGCTTCTTGCCACAGTCATCTGTAAGACAGATCCTCAACAGTATCTAGGAGCCAGTGCAGCCCTGCCTGTAGAGCCCAAGGATGTGACAGAGCAGAGCTGCTGGGATGGATTAGGTACAGAGCTTGTTATCAACAGAAATATGGATGAATGCAAATGTAGAAAACCCCTTTATCTAGCAGCCTATCCCAGGAAATGAATTCTAAAGCATCCTCCAGGAAACTACAGTGTTGGCAAAATTCATCAGAACAACATTTAATCTTCTTGGGACTTGGTCATTTTTTCATATCATTTCTCTCTGGTTTTTTTTTTCCCTCTCTTGGGTTCTTACAAAAGAAGAAGAAGAACAATAACAGTGTAAGGTGGCCAAGGGAAAATATGAGCTAGCTGAAGTTATGTTTATGAACAAGTGTAGTGATGGGCTCAAACACAGAGTGAAAGCAGATGAGGCTGTAATTCTTGATAGGAATATATTGAATAACCCAAAGGCTGGGAAGAGATGATGAATTGCCTTCAGAGGGAATTCTTTATTAAGATTCATACTAAAGAGGAGATAACATTTCCCTGGAATCAAGGTATCTGCACTCATCTGCTGGGCTTTTTTTTTTTGCCTCTCTTAGGGCAAAACCTTGAACAGCTCAAGTCACAGCAACTATTTGCCTCCAAGCTGTGCCCTCTGCCCTGCTCCTTGCCTCTTGCTGGCACCCAGGGAGGAGTTAGAGGGCTGCAGAGGGAGCAGCAGCAGCACCCCAGGTCCCTGAGCCCCTGGTGTATGGGATCTCACTCATCCATGGGTGAAGACCTTGAGGTGACCTGGGACTGAGCTGCTCCTGGTGCTGCTGCCCTGGATGAGAGTCATGATGTGCTATGGGTTTTGGTCCCATCAGCTTCCTCCAGCCTCTCTCCTTGGGTATGCTTTGCCCAAAGAACATAAAGCACAGTCCCTGCCCAGAAAAATGCCTTAGCTAATCAGATGTCAAAAAATGGAGAAATAGAGCTGGTTGCTCTCAGGGGTCAGGGCTGGGCCAGCTACTACATGTCTGAGAGGTGCTTTCTGAACCCCTCTGCCCTCCCAAAGGGGAAGAGAAAGGGAATAAGGGAGAGAGACTGATGGGTTGGGAAAGAAAACTAAACCAGCTTTAATGAAAACAACAACAATAAAATGAAATAGAATACAAATATATACAAACCAGTATGGAACCCAACCCCCATGGCAATTCCATCACTGTCACCACTGATGCTGTGGCAGGTGTTGGGGAAGACCCAGACTGGACTCAGCAGCAGATGGGAACTGGATTCAGGAGCTGGATTCTGGAACTCATGGAACCAGATTGAAGGCAGAACAGAAAGCCCTTCCCTGGACACCAGCCAGCCCTGAAGAGGCTTGAACCTCATGATCATGACCCTCAGCTTTATCCTGACCATGACACCCATGGGCTGGAATCCCTTGTTGGTCACTTCAGGGTCACCTCTCCTGTCCCCTCCTCCCTGCAGCTGCCACCTCTGACTCACTGCACCCCAACATGGGACACAAGCTCTAGCAGTGACCTTGGTCTGCACCCCAGCCCTTGGTACTGACCATAAGCATCAAGTGTTGCCCCTGCTAGGAGCAGACACTGTGAGAACATGCTGTGAGCTGCAGAGAGTGAAAGACTGAGAAGGGACTCAGCTGGGAAGTGAAATCCCTGAGCAGAATTAGCTCTGCTCTAGCTCAAACCAGGACACTTGCATAAGAACACAGCCAGGAGTGGAGCTGGTATCTCCTGCCCTACACCTTGGGCACCCAATAGCTGTGCCTGTTTAGGAATCCTCCCCCAGACTTTGTCATACCCTCCACATCTGGCTTGTCTCATGGTGAAGAGTGGGGATTTAAAAGGGTACTTGGCTCTGCAGAGGGAAGAGCTGAACACAAGGGGCAGGACAGCCTCAGGTCACCAGACCATGCAAGGTGGTAGAGGGCTCTTGACATTTCATTACCCCAGGAGATATTATCTGCCCTTTACAGGGGTGACTCCTGAGGATCTTTTATCCCTGGATTCCCACACTCCTGTCCAGGAGAAGCTAGTTCTGGAGTAATTACTTTTCCCATGGCAATCAGACAGCAGAGAGGAGAAGCTGGATGGAAAAGTTGCTTGGGGGCTGAATGTGCAGGTGGCAACAGGAGCTTTCTTGTGATGATAAAGCACAGACCTGGGACAGATCAAGGGCAGCTCAGCCTCAAACAGGACAGTACAGGTACATCTCACAGACACAGATCTCAGGCTTTTCACTCATCTTGCCACAATTAACCCTAGTGGTGAGATGCCCACTGTGTCTATTAGGCACATGATTATTATTAGACCCATTCACTGGGTGAGGTCTCTGGGGTCAACATCTGCTGTGCTGTGTGGGAACCTCTGCTTGCTTCCTTCTCATTGCTCCTCAGTAATTATCAATCCATTTTTCCTAAGAACACTTTACTCAGGGACACTGGGGGTAGATTTCAGGATCAGGTAGAAATTCCTGGCTCTTCCAACCCCAGCCCAAAAACTGCTGCAGAAATAGGACAGACACCAGCAACAGCTCTAACCTGCAAAAGAACTTCTCCTGCCATGCCACAGGGTGAGCAGGAGCAGGTTCAGGAGCTTTGGCACAGCTCCCCAGTACTCTGGAACAGCAGCAGCATTGTGCTCCCTGTGCTCACGACCAAGCATGACTGATGCATGCCTTGAGGTCTCACTTAATCCTCGTTTCCTGCCTGGCTCAGAGAAGCAAAGCATGACTCTTGTGCAGTCCAACTTCTCTCACTTAGCCAGAAGAGGTCCTGTTTCCTCTGGCTGGGGTCAATCTCACACCACAAAGCTGCAGCTGAGGCAAGCATCACAATCCATTCTGACCACCCCTTTTGGAAGAGCCATCGTCACCTCCAGGCACAGCATTTGCTCAGAGGTGAGTGACCTCACACAGCACAGAGCAGGAGCATGGAGCACAGCAGTGTTCATCTCCATGGCCACACTCAGCATCACCACTGTTTGTCTGGGGTCTACCTGAGATCTCTGCAAAGCTCTGAATCATCACCTTCTTGGATTAAACTCTCAGCACCTCCTGATCCCAGCCAGGTAGAACATGTGGTGAGAAGCAGCTTTCCTTCAGCCAGCCTTTTGTTTCCAGACACCACAGGATCTCCAGGGATGGAGACTGCAGGGCTAAGGGTTCTCCTGTGCCCCAGGTCCCCTCTGTGGTGCCACCTGAACATGTGCCAGGGTGGGAGCAGCTTCTGCCCCATTGCTTTGCTGATGGACTGACTCCTCCTGCCATGCCCCTGTGTAAAAAGCCAACCTGGCTCAGAAAGTGGCTTCATCAACTTAACCTCTCTGTGCTAAGGCTAATGAGGCTCTTGAAAGCAGCTTGCCTTAGAGGGGTCAGCAAGACCTTTGGTTGGGATTTTCAAAGCCCCACAACCCACAACATGAGTCCCACTGGAGGTCTGTTAGATGGTTCTGCAAATGCCACTCTCCACCCACCCTCAGGTTTCAGCATTGTAGAAGCTTGGCTGGCTGGGCTCTTTGCAATTACACCAATTTCACCCTCTAATAGGCACAGAAAACTTGATTCCATCCCCACTTTACAGTGCTGTAAATCCAGGTTGACCATATTAAAGACAAGGGAGCTGATGCTGGAGACTTAAAACTCCTATGAGCAAACGTCTCATCAGGTCTAAGCAGTCAAAAGCCTGACCTACAGCCACCCTGGGCTGATTTGTAAAGCAGCCCAGAGTAATTCCTCTACCAATGTTCCATTAGGATTAACAGCCAAATCCCAGGCCAGCTCTAAAAATCCACCCCTAAGTTAGTAGCAACCATTCTTATTTCATTTGCTCCCCAAGCTGACAGCCTACACCATCCATGGCTGCAAGCTGATGTAGTTCCCTTGAAGTCAATCACATTTAGGCCTGTCACTAGCAGGACTATAGTTAGTACACTGGCTAAGGACCAAGCTTTTTCACCTTCCCCTTTCAAGCTACTGGATGAAATCTGATCAGAAGCCACTGAAGACCTCAGTGCTATGACTTCTCCCTCAGTTTTTTATCTAAACTTCACCTAGTGGAAGATTCCCCAGGAATTGGGTTAGTTTCTCCTTCAGGAAATGACTTCTGAGACTTTCTACTACTCTCACACCCCCAGAAAATGGTTGAAGTAAAATGCAGCCTGAAGCTGCTGCAGGGTCCTCACCTTCTGCCCAGCACATGGAGTGTGCTGAGCAATACTCACCACAGGGAGGGGTTAGCAGTAGGAAAAGAGTGGCCTTTTTCCTGAGCTGAAAACAGCAACTCAGCCAACAACCAAGCACAGCCCTGGTCCATCTGCACCTAACAGATCCCTTGGCACCATTGGGAAAGCCCAGCTCCTGGGAATGGTGGAGCAAAGCTAAACTTACACTCTCCCTGGTCCCTGACTAGCTGCATCCCAGACCTGACTAATACCCAAAGCAAAGGTTTCACCTGGGGAGGAGGAGGAATGAAGAAACTTCTCAGGTAAAAAATAGCTGGCATTCACTTTGGCCAGTTCTGGGCTCCCCAGGTCAGGAGAGACAAGGAACTACTGGAGAGAGTCCAGCAGAGGCTAGGAAGATGCTGAGGGCACTGGAGCATCTCTGGGAGCAGGAAAGGCTGAGAGCCCTGGGGCTGCTTAGCCTGGAGAAGAGCAGCCCCACAGGGGAGCTGCTCAAGGCTGAGCAAGAGCTGAAGGCTGGGGGCAAGAGGCTGGGGCCAGACTCTGCTCAGTGGTGCCCAGGAACAGGCCCAGGGGCACTGGGCACAAACTGGATCCTAGGAGGTTCCTTCTGAAGAGGAGGAGAAAGTTGTTTGTTGTGAGGGTGTTGGAGCCCTGGCCCAGGCTGCCCAGAGAGGTTGTGGAGTCTCCTTGTGTGGAGAGACTCCCAAGGCAGCTGGAGGTGATCCTGGGCAAGCTGCTGTGGGTGACCCTGCTGGAGCAGGGGGTTGGACTAAATGATCCCAGAGGTCCCTTCCATCCCCCATCATGCTGGGACTCTGGGATATAAACATAAGAGCCTGACCCAGAGGGAATTTCTTGCCTCAGCATTTCCTATTTGCAGCCCAGAGGATCCTCACCTCCTGTCTCACCTGCCCTGTACCCAACCACCAGACTGCAGGCACTGGGTGTAGAGGAGAAAAAAAAAAAAAAGCAAGCAAAAAACAACAGACAAACAAAAAACAAACCCCCAAAACTAAACAACAATCAGGCAGGAGCTTCAAATGCTCAAAGGAATAGTGCAACCATTCATCACTGCTGTCACCAGGGGCTCCTGATGGAGCTTTCTCATTGTTTCAGCTTTTAAAATAAATACCTAAATAAGTGTGTGGTCTAACCACATAACTACACACACTGCTGTCAGACATTTCCCTTTCCATCCAGCTGCTGCAGTAGCTCTTGTTCCTGGAAGTTCTGCTGTGCTTTATAAGCCATAGTTGACCATTGGAAATGAACCTGGGGTCACAGAAAAGCCAGAAGTCAGAATACTCAGTCCTGAGGCAAACATCCACTGCTCATTTGGCTGCCCTGCAGCACTGCACCAGGACTGAACCACAGAGGCAGAGGCTCCTACAAGCCCTTCATCCTCCTGAAATCCTCCCCACCATGGCTGGACATTTCCCATGTCATGGTTACTGATTTCTGAGTTGCACTGATGTCTCCCTTCCCTCTCAACAAGGACATAGAATCACAGACAAGATACAGTTGGAGAAGCCCTCTGAGATCATCCAGTCCAACCACCCACCCAACACTCCCATGCTCACCACTAACCCATGGCCCCAGGCACCACATCTCCATGGCTTTTGAACACTTCCAGGGATGGAGATTCCATCATGTCCCTGGGCAGCCTGGGCCAATGCCTGAGAAGCCTCTCAGTGAAGACATTCTTCCTAATACCCAATCTGAACCTCCCCTGGCACAACTTAAAGCCATTTCCTCTTGTCCTATCTCTTGGTACTTAGGAGAAGAGACTGAGCCCCACCCTGATCCAACCTCCTTCCAGGGAGCTGTAGAGGCATCACCTTGCCAAGGGCTGGGAAAGGCACAAGTAAAGAATCTGGGGGGTGTTTTGCCATGAAACACCTGCAGTCACCCTCATCTCTCCTCAGACTTACAAATGCCAGGACCAATGATTCAGGAATATACTTTTTTCAGTGACTGCATCCAGGCTGGAGAGGAAGAGCTGGGTTGGGCCAGTGGCAAGGGCCCTCCAGCAGAAATCAGAACCATGCCACAGCAAAGAGGTCACCCAGGTGGCAAGAGCCAATCCCACCTGAGGAACCTTTGACTCAGCAGGAGTTCCCCAACATCAATGCCAAGAAGAAAGCATCTGGGAGAAGATGATGCCAACTTTGGTACTAAAAAAAGGTTTTTCCCTGTCTTGTTACCCCTAGTCATGAATAATTGCCATGGCAAGAGTCTCACCAGCTCCTGCACACCAAGACCTCTCCATCCCTGCATGCTGCACCTCTGGAGCAAAGCCTTGTCTGGGCTTGCTGACATTTTGTTTGTGTCTTGACTCCTCCTGATGCCAGTGAGGTCTCCATCAGTCTGCCTGTGCTTGTTGTGCAGCACTTGAGTAAACAGCAGCAGCGCCATGTTTAAAGAGGAGCAGTTTGTCTCCTTGCTGCTCCTCAGCCCACTGAGCTGCTCCAGAGCTGAGCTCAGCTGATTTGCCATGCCCCAGCACCCTAGGTGTTCAATGTCACCTTTCCCCTTTCCTCTGAACTGGAGCAGACCCCCAAAACTCATCTCTTGCAGGTTATCTCCTCCCAAGCAAGCAGATGTTCAAAGACAGGTGACTGTGGAGCTAAGCTGAAGGACTGGCAGAAGGGGAGGTGTGGCAATGCTGAGGGTAAAAGCTGCCAACAAAACTGGGGAAATAGTGGGAACTCAGCTGTGGTCACATCTCTCCTTGTAGCTCTAGATTCATTCACACCAAAGGTGCCTTCAGGTCTACCTGCAGAACCCACAGGTTACAGAGGTGATTGCAGAGGAGATGCCCTGGAACAGAGTCAGGCTGATGACCAGAGATGAAGTCCTTCACCAGCTTCACAAGTGAATGTTCTGTGGCCATGGGCAACATCAGAGGTTTCAAAGGATGAGAGGTGACCCCCAACCCATGGATTAACTTGACAACCTATTTGTTAGAGGTGTTTACACTTCTTGAGGAGGAAAACCAAGAGGCTAAGGAGCCTTATCTTCAGAAGAGCTCAGGTCTGATGCCAGCACTCAGATAACTGCCCTGCTCTTCCCAAGGCCCTGGAGCCCTGGGTGCTGGGCTCTACAGACAACATGGCCTTGGGTAGCCTGATGTAAACTGCTGAATGCTTACAACCATCATTTGCTGTTCACAAGGGAACTGAGCTGTTCTGAAAGCCCAGCCCAGATTATGGGTTTCAAATACTAGAAAATCTGACCCTGAGCTCTTAATCCAGTGTATGGGCTCATCACAAATGGAGCTGAGCCATTCTTGGAAGGAAAACTTGGCAAAAGCAATCTTTCTCCATGGTATCAGGAGAAACCACATTCAAAGCTCAAGGCAAGAAATCTAGATTGGGGCATGATGAAAACCTGGAACAGGCTCTGCCCATGACTGAGGGAAGCAGTGGCACTGGGGAGCAGCCAGAGCCAATTGCACAGGAAGAGGACCAATACCAAGTCACTTTCCAGGTTGCTGTCTAGGTCACATACCTGAGTGGGAGCTGAACTCTCCTCAGCTCCAGCTGAGCTAAGCCTACTTGTGCCAAAGAGTTTTCTTCTGCAGCCCTACCAAAAGCAGCTGCTTGTGTCTTGACACCATCAGTGTGCACAAACATCCTTCCTCTGTGGAGGAAGGCATGGGCAGAGGACCTCAGCTCTCCTCTCCCAGCAGGATTGCATCTCCTGAGGTTAGCAGAGTTGTTCTGCTCCTCTTTATACTTAGTGGGAATTAAAGCAGACCTGGATGTGGCTATTATGTTTTAAAAGCCCCTCCTAACAATAGCTCTCTTTCAACAGCTGATTTAGTGCCCATCTGGGACTTCAAAGTAAAATCTCTTCAGCTGCTGATCTAAAAGACTTCCCCTTCACCACTAATCCTCAGTGATCCTTGCTGTCCTCTGGCAGCCAGGCTGAATTCTCTCTACATTGTACATCAGTAAACCATACATCAACTGTGCTTCAGTTTGGTGAAGTTTCTGGCTAATGATGCATGAGACAGAAGAGGACTTAGCTGATGGAGTCTTAGTTGTGCTGCTCAGCAAAACTGCTAAGATGGATTTTTGCCATTAAAGCCCAACTTGTCTGATTCAGTAGGTGGGTAGGAGCAGATACAGCTTTTACCATCATGGTGCAGTGGTGGAGTCTCACAGACCAGCAAGGGAACTATGAAATGCAAGAAGGACTTGAGAAGTGTTTGCTGCAAAGAGACACAATGAGTGCCATAGGAATCACAAAATGTTAGGAGCTGGGAGGGATCTCAGATGATCATCTAGTCCAACCACCCTGCCACAGCAGGATTCCCCAGACCAGGTCACACAGATGCATGTCCTGACAGGGTTTGAATCTCTCCAGAGAGGGAGACTCCCCAGCCTCTCTGTGCAGTGCTCCTGGATGTATGCATGGGCACCTTGCTGGGAGCAAGAGAGATGTTCTCCTAGCCCAGGAGACCTTGGGTAGCACCAGATATGCAGAGATGTGCACCACAGGACAACTTTTCCCTCCGAGGCCTCTTGCCACCCACTTTTTCTCTTTAGCTTAGCACCATCTAGAGGGATGCCTCTGCAAACCCAAGGCATCTGCTCAGCAGTGGCCAAAGCCACATCCATCTGAGACATACAGGGTTTGAAGTCAGGGGGGAACCAAGCAACTGAAAGCAAAGCCCCCCCCCAAAAAAAGGAGTTTACTGCTTCAGCCACCTTCACTACTTGCTAAAGCACAAGGCTGTGGTGCAAGCATTCCCCATGTCCTGGTGAGCTTTTCTATGAGAGGCAAAGGTGGGTTCTCCAGAGGTGGCTGGAGGTTGGAGAGGTTTAGAGGATGAGGTCTGGAGGGAGATGGCCAGGGTTTGGGTTTTTACTTGAATATTTTTGTGTTAAACACCAACAGATCTGGCATCACATACAGGTTTCAGTGACATCTGATGATGCAATGGGGAGTCCTCTGTGCTCTGAGCAGATGTTGTTCCCATGCCCCTTCAAGCCTTCACCCTTCACCAACACCACCCAGCACCCTGGCAGGACACTGCCTGAACTCAGGGCTTCCATGCTACATTTTACAGTTGTCAGCCTAGTGCACCAGAGCTTACCCAAATCTCCCAACACAGAACACCAGAACAAGACCAAGGGAGGGCTGGAGTGACATTAGTTCCTCTCTGTCTCACACACTGATCCTTCCTACACTGTCTTCTGCAGCAGCCCAGGCTGCTGTGACACGAGATGTGATACCTGCACTCCATCAACCTCAACTATGGCCAACCTGATACCATCTCAAGGCAAGGTCATCAAAACCAAAGTGCAACCTGAATCAGTGAGTGCTTGGTTTGGAGATAGGAAGCCCTTTGTCCTGGTCAAAGGCCAAAGCAGAAACTTTCAGAATTCACTTCACTTCAGGCTGAAGGAGTACATACCAAGGATAAACAACAGCAAGAGTTTGTAGAGGATGCACAAAACTACCCTTCTTTAGGAACTGGCTGCAGTGACCCTCAGGACAAAATTCAAGCAGTGCTCTGGAGGTGGTATGGGGAAAGGACCCTGGAGAAATCAAGGCCAATGCTTTTGTCTACACCTTGTCAGCTAGGGGTGTCACCCTCACCTTCCCCTGCATACAACAGAATGTGGTACAAGAGGGTTTGAAGGTCTGACTTGGGGTGGGAGGGAAATTCTCACCCCTACAGTGTTCAGACAGCAGCAGGAAAGGAGAGGAACCATTCCTGTCCTCAGCATTACTCCACAGAAGCAAAGTGCAGACTGCAGCAACCCTCTCCAGCTCAGCTTGGAGACCACAGCACAAGGTTTACCTCCTATATCTCAAACCCAGCTCCAAAGCACCAGCAGCAGCTTCTCCAGCCAATACCATGCCACTTTTCTGGCATATTTGGCTCAAACCTCGGCTGCTCTGAGTGCTGTCTTCTTCCCAGGAGGAGCAGAGATCCGACGCCCAGCACGCAGAGCCCTGCCCAGATTTGAGCCTCCCTCCCCGCATGTGACCGAGTGTTACTGGAGCCATGGGAGGAGGCAGCCAGGCTGTAAAGCAATCAAACCGCTGACTGCAAGAGGAGAGAGAAGAAGAGCCAGGCTGACTGGAAGGGACAGCTTTGTTGAGCTCAGGAGAACATGGTTTGAGTAATTATCAACGGTAAGGAAACCTCTCGATTGAGGCAAGAAAGCCTGGAGGGATTTCAGCATGGGAAATACTCTGTATATTTTACAGGCTTGGCTTCTGGGGGTAGAAAGGCTGGGGCTGGGGTGGTCTGAAACACAGCCAGGACACCAGACGTACCAACTCCCGTTTAGCCTGTTAAATCCAGCCCCCTCCATTTCTTCTGCCCCTCCGTTGTGGCCATAACCCACCTTGGGTCCAGCACAACCCCCAGAAGATCCTTCTCCCCAAGGACCTCCAGCTCACGCTGGAGTCCCACTCTGGGCTTCCCGGGGAGGCTTCTCCAGGCTAGCTGGTGTTTCATGCTGCTGCAGCGAGCAGACAGCTCTCCCCTTTCCCCCCCAGCCTGCCACTATGTGGCCAGGAAGATGAGGACCCTGTGCAGCCAGGAGCACCAGGAGCCACCACCCTGCCCGGCACAGGCAGCCCCCCGCAGCCACCACCAAAGTAAGTCTGCAGCTTGACATTCAGCTCACTGGGGACAAGGACAGCCACGCACCTCATTTCTGACCACACTGGGGATAAAGCCAAGGCTTGCCTGGGCTCACAGTCTTGGGGGAGTGGGGTAGGGGGCTGGGGGATACCTCCTGCTGCTGCCAGCTGCCCTTGGGCAAGCTGCTTCCCTGCCCACAGGGGAGATGTGCTGGGTCCCCATCCCTCCCTGCCTGTGCTCCTGTGGCCATAGTCTTCCTCAGAGCCAGGCACTTTGAGGAAGAACCATAAGAAGTTGCAAAAGTTGCTTTTCCTTCCTGCTTTATCTTCCCTCGTTGTGTTTTGCCTTGAAATGTCATGGCTGCATCCCAGCCCCTGAGAGAGTGGATGAGCATATAGCCTTTAGGAGGGAGGACAGACTTACTCAGGGGGTGACCAGAGGGGTGAGGCATGTAACTGCTGAAGCACAGCTCCCCCAGAGCTACATCTCCCTAGGGCAATCTGTGTTATTTCAAGCACCCTGCTAAATACCCAAATGCATCACCAGGTGCCCAGCTAGCAGTGAATGATTCCTGTCCTTGCTGCCAATCCTCCCCCAGCACACAAATCTCTATGACTTTGCAGATCACTCATGCAATGCCCCGAAGAGTAGCTGCTCCTCCTGGCCACTCCCCAATTCAACACATACCCACCGAGGACCTTCCTGGCTCCTCATCCCTGCCCCAGTCGTGGGGACTGTTCACCAGGGAGCTGCTCCAGCCACATGCTCAGGTGCTAAAGCTCCAACAGAAATCCTTTTTGAGCAGCAGACCACAGAAGCTCATCCATAGAAAAGATCTGCCCCACCAATACCAGTTTCACTGGTTCAGCTGAGTCACTCCTGGTTGCTCTAGTGTAAACAAGCCCAGAGCTGCACCCAGGCACCAGCAAGTCCCTGGGCAGATTCCACTGTGGTCAGACTGTGTCCTGTGGTCTCCTACCTCTGCTAGGAGCTCAGAGCTAGCAGGTATAGAGAGGTAGGGCTGAACTATTCCCTTTCTGCTGCTCCCATCTGCTGTGGGAGAGGAGGAAAGGGAGCTGCATGCCTCCAGAAGCTGAGCTTTGCCCTCATAACAGCTGTATGGGGAGGAGGAGATGTTTTCCTTCTCCAGTGCCTTAATTAAGTGCACATGAAGGCAAAGCAGAGTGTGGCCATGTGGCCTGTGATGGGAGCCAGGGCTCTGCAGAGGCCCCAGAGGAGAAGATCAGGGCAGGCACTTGGGTGTGTTAGCAAGAAGAATCAAACTCCTCTTGTGAGGAAAGAAGGAGCTCAAACTCCTTCTCTGCTGTTTAATTGCAATCAGGGGAGCTACCCAGTTGGCACTAGCAGAGGGTCTAGCCCCCTGCCTCTCTCACAGGCTGGGCACACCAGGCCCTTGGCTGCACTGGTGTGAAGGACAGGGATTGTCTACAGCAGGGCAAAGGGCAGGGATAGGCTGCTCCAGGGTGAAGGGCAGCAGTGGAAGGCCAGTGGTGGGCTACACCAAGGTGAAGGGCAGCAATGGGAGGGCAGGAGTGGGCTGCACCTCTCTGTAGCATGGAGCAGCTCACAACAGGAAGGTCCTGCAGTATCCCAGGGAAAGCTGGCCCAGGACAGGGTGTGAGAAGCATGCAGCTCAGCAAAGCACAGATCTAGCTGGGTGATGGGGATGATCTGGAGGCACTGGTGGTGTCCAGGTCACAGTGTGGAAAGTGCTTTATCCTCTCCTCACAGCTCTCTGGGTTGTAAACCTGGCCTGATGTCCTCACACCTACCTAATGTAAAGAGAGGCTTTCCCATCAGGAGGTTTTCTGAGCACCTTGCCAGTTCACACCCCAGCCTTGTCCCTCCAACAATCATCTTTTCCCCTTGGCTAATCCTGAATTCCTCTCTTTTCTCCCATGCTTGTGCATCTGCAGATGTAAAGGCAGAGGTATCAGCAGCCCCTCAGGCAAGAGCCTCACTTACCAGGAACAACCACCCTGTCCAAGACCAGCCCTGCAAGTCCTGAGCCTAAAAGCCCTCCTGGTCCTCCCCTGAAGGCCATGAGCTTTCTTCCCACTGGTTTCCCCAGGGAATCAGTTTGCTGGGAACCCTGCAGCCCAGGGATTGGGAAATATCAGCAAATGTCTCCTGTATCTGCTCTCAGCACAGAAGCACAACGATGGAATGTCCTGATCAGCCTCCTGTTACCACAGTTTTCTAGCTGGTATGGGGAATTAAAAAAGAAAGAAAGAAAAAGATTGGCAATGTGTGTCAGATGCTCCTGGCACTCTGGGGCCATGGAGCACCAGGGGAGGAGCATGAGCCATTGCATCCTGACAGCAAATGTGACATCAAATTCTGTTCCCAGTGATGGTGGTATATTCTCAGACAACTGCCATGAAGCTAAAAGCAGCTCCTGAGCTGGAGTAAGGAATCTCAGAGCTTAGGTCTGTAGAAATCCCATCATGTTTTCTAGCATCCCATTCCCCATGCCCAGTAAGCTGTTGAAGCTGTCAGTCCTTCCTGGGCAGCCAGTGCCCTGCTGTGATGTGCAGCACCCAGAGAGCAGAGGGCTGCAGGGGTGCAGTGGGATTCCCCCTCCAGCAAACCTCACAGTGTCACAGAGAGCAATGACAGCAGAATCACAAACTCCACACCTGTGGGGAGGAATCTGCCTGACCTCTTCCTGTGACAGCCCAAGCTGAGCCACAAATAAAGGGGAATGGAAAGAGGCTGGTTGGGAGTGTGGTGTTTTAATCCTGGAAAGCCTTTGCTGACCTCACAACCTGCTCTAGTTGCAGATGTCCCTGCTGACTGCAGGGGGGTTTGGACTAGATGACCTTGAAAGGTCCCTTCCCACCCAAACTAGTCTGTGATTCAATGATCATGGGGTTTGAACAGACTGATGCCTTGGGTTGCATACTGGCAGCACTGGGGCTCACTGCTGAGGCTTGCCTTGCTGCTCCTATAGCAAGAGATGGGTCTTGTCTCACCATTGCTTGTGAGAGAAGCAACCAGGGAGGGAGCAGAGTCATCCTGCACCCTTGGGGAGAGCTGGCTGTAAGCTCCTGGCTCTCCAGGACTCAGCCTCTTGCTGCAGCCCTGAGTGATTGTTTGGCCAAACGTTTTCTGGTACAATACCATGTGAAGAGGAGATGCTTAGCAGCAGGAGGGGATCTACACACTAGGCTTTCTGCAGGGCAGGTATCCCTTGAGCAGCTTTGGTAAGGTGGGAGAGGCACTAGCCCTACCTGGGGGTTGTGGGGCTCTGCAGGAGATGGGGAGGGAGGGAGGGAGGAAAGAAGGGTGGGCAGACTAGAAGGTGGAGAACAGACCCAAATCTCCCATGCACACTCAGCCACAGCAAGGCTGGAAAACAGAGACCTTAGGGCTCTTTATTCTGACCACTGCCATTTCCTAGGACAGCTGTCACCACCATACCATGGTTAGGTGCTCAGGTAAACATGCTGTCACTGGAATGGCATGGAAATGCCTGGCTCTGGGGACAGAGGAGGACACCAGCAGTTCCATTCCAGGGCCATCCAGCAGTTCTCCATCCATGCACACCACCTGAGCACATCAACTCTTGCAAGCTTTCAGTGCTTCCCTGCCCACTCCCTCCTGGACCCCACACAGATGCTGAGGTCTCCTGCTCACCACTGGCTCCTCTGACATGCTGTGTGCAAACACAGTGGGGAGGAAGGAGGAAAGCCAAAGGAAATCAGCCTGGCCCAAAATGGATCAAGAAAGACCTGTCTGAGAAAAGCCCTGCTCCAGCATGCCCTAGCCAGTGCCTTCTTTAAGGCTCAATCCCATGGATCAAGATGTCCATCCCCATCCTCCCAGGAGAGGCAGCAGAAGCAGCAGGTCCTGAGCATCACCCCAAGCTAGTTCTTCAGTGGAAAGTTTGCCAGGTCATCAGCTGAGGCATTGGCCATGTCTGTCACAGGACAAAGCTCACTGTCACATGACAGGAACAGAATGCAGAGCAAACATCACATTTGCAGCACAATGACACCCAGATTTCCCTTGTCTTCCTTGTACTAAAGCAGCCTCCCACAGAGTTCATTTGGAAGGCATGGGCTGGCACCTGCAGGTATTCCCCAGGGCTCTCTGAGGCTTCCAAGGGAGAGCAGTGGGGAATTTCCCAAGGGAGCTGCAATCTGTCCCTGGGTTGTTTCTGATCCCCAGAACAGCTCCTTCACAGCAAGCTGGTGGGCAGGCAGAAGGTCTTGAAGGTAAGCAGCTTTCTGGTGAGTGTCTTGCATCTCTTATTAGAGTCATATTTCCACTTGTTCATCCAGGCAGGTCCAGGATGAGTGATTAGAGCCCTCTCCTCTGCCCCATGGCTTCTTCACACTGATGTGTATGGATAGCTTTTATTTCAGCATTTTCCAGCCCCCTCCAGTCACCTGCCCATGAAGCAGCTCTGCTGTGTGCTGAGCACAGTGGTCTCAATGAACTGGCAGAGACAGGGCAGTCTGCTGTGCTCCAGGTGTCCTCCTGCCACAGCCCCAGGGAGCTGGCCAGTGACCAGGAGCCTGACATAGCATGCACTGAAGATCACCAGGAGCTGCTGGGCCATCACCTGGAAGGAGCACAAGAGGTGTCAGAGCAGAGCATGCACTGCAGGAAGAGTGGATGATACATTAAATACCATGTGCTCCTTCATTCAAGGACTGTCCTTGGCTGAAAGGAACAGGACAGGAGCCAAAGGCATATGTAACTGTCCCAGATCCCCTTCTGGAGAGCAGTGCTGGCACACTGTCCCCACAGGGGTGTGACATGAAATGACCACTCAGTGGTGGGTGGCCATGAGGCCAGGCTGCTCAGGGCCCTGCCTGCTAGCTCCTGATGCTTGTTTTTGCCTGTAGACAGCCAGAGAGCTTCAACCTGCAGGGATGTCACCTGCACCAAATTCACTTAGTAACAGCAAGCAGAAATGGGTAAAATAAATCAAACTCATCCCTTTCAAAGCTTCTTGCTGAGCAGGAATGAGGACACATTTGTTGCTCAGCATGGCAC
Source organism: Galbula dea (assembly GCA_013399015.1). Lineage (NCBI taxonomy): Eukaryota > Metazoa > Chordata > Aves > Piciformes > Galbulidae > Galbula > Galbula dea. The sequence goes on along the minus strand of VWZX01006139.1, from coordinate 1,963 downwards.
AAGGCTTTGAAGCCATGCTCTGCAGAGGAGACACAGCCATGCCTCATCCCCAACCCCAACACAGGCACTGGGTCTCTGCACAGACCCTAGGGGAGGTTGTCTTCCAAAGAGGATCCCTCAGCCACCAGCAAGGAAAAGCCCAGCCCTTGAGTTCCTCAAGGATTAAGCACTAGCTGATCAGTAAGCTTTAACTGCTCAGCAGGCAGGAGGCTGGAGAAGCTGTGTGTGGACCTCCAGGCAAGTAGTGATGCAACTCAGGTGTAACTAGTGATGAAAAAGGAGGTGTCCCCTTGGCTGGCTGCTGCTGGGATGAGTTTCAGACTTGAGGTGCCTGGGGAGGGGCTGCAACACCTCTGTCCATCAGGGATATTTCTCATTACCTCTGGTGGTCCCTCAGGAACGAGGCAGAGCAGCTCATTGCACATCACAGGCTCTTTATTTAGGTTCCCTCCACTGGATAAAAGAGGGGACTCTTCACCTGAAGCCTCCTCCTCCTCCTCCTGTGTCCCTGGGTCAGGCTGAACCACTGTCTCCATCACCACACAGAGCTGGTCCAGGCTGTGCCTCAAGCCCAACTGGAAGAGAAAGAGATTTTGGGGATCTCCAAGGGCAGGTCTCCAAGGTCCTCTCCTGAGGACAGCCTTTAAAGGGCATCATTTCCTCCTGGAGGCTTTTTATGCTTGGGAGTTATCATCCCAAGAGCAAAACAACAGCATTGGCCAAGAGCCATGCCCAGCACTTGGAGCTGAGGGTCTTCATGCCACAGCCCTGCTGCCATCAGCTCTGCCAGTGACTGCTCCCAGCATGGTGGCAAGAGCCTGGCATGGAGAATCTTGTCTTTAAAAACTGTCTATCAGCCAAGATGTGGGTTACTGCCCACTCCTGATCTGTCAGCTCACCCAGGGGCATGAGCAGCCTTCAGATCTCTGGAAGGTTGTACCTCCTCACCATGGTCAGCAAGGGCACTTTGGGGTGCAGGAGCCTGTGGTGTCTGTGTGTTTTCACCCACAGAGAGAGAAACATCTTCTGAAGGCCAGGGAACATCATTTCACACAGTTAACCCAGGACAGTGTTTCCTTCTTCCTCAGGCTATCCCATTTCTTCCTGGAGGACAGCTCAAGGTATCAGCTGTTTCAAGCTGTGACACATGCTTTCAGAATTAGCCTTTGATTCTCTGTCCCTCTCCTTTATTAAAGTTGTGCAATTAATTATCCAGACTTGCACATACCACAGGTAGCCTAAACCAGTTCCTCTGGAACTGGGCACCAACAGATGCCATTTATCAACCTCCCAGTTCACAGCAGGGGAATGCCCAGGAGGACACTCAAACCCTCAGTTGTCCTTGCCCACCTCCATCCCACCAAAGGCAGGGCACAGGGGTGGACCTGCATGTGGGCTGTGCCCACCATCACTCACCCCTTGTGTCCTCTGCAGCTCCTTGATGTGGGCTGACAAGGACTGGAGGCAGCTCTCCAGGCTGAAGTGCAGGAACCACAGCTGGGACAGGCAGGGTTAAGGAAGGACTCCTTCTACACTTGCTCCTCCACAGGTCTCTACCTCCTGGAGGTGGTGGTACAGACCTCAGGTGGTGATACAGACTTTGCAGGAAGCTGAGCTGAGGGAGGTAGTGCCTGCAGGTGGCTCAGGAGCCATTCAGGGACCAAATAACACATCAAAGGGCTAATTAGAAGCCAAGAGGGTCTGGGATAAAGCAAAACATCAAGATGAGGGAGAAGAGGAGTAGCAGGGAAGGAGGACATTGACCCAGAGGGTAGCCAGTCCTCCTCCCACACCTCCTGCACATTGGGAGGGTGACAATCAGAGTAACTCAGGGCCTTTGTCCATCACTCCTGTCAGTGGCCTTGCTTCTAAATGTCTGTGGGGTCCTCAGCACAGCAGAGACAAAGATCTGTTAGAGCAGGTCCTGAGGAGGCCACAGAAATGATCTGAGGGCTGGAACCCC
>VWZX01006137.1:0-11072 GCA_013399015.1 Galbula dea | reverse complement strand
CTAGGGTTGTGATCCAACTAGGTATTCTGTTCCTACCCCGCAAGATCCTGAACTCTACCATCTCATGGTCGCTGCAGACAAGGTTGCCCTCTACCTCTGCCTTTTCAACCAGACCTTCCCTGTTAGTGAGTATCAGGTCCTGCAGCGCTCCCCTCCTAGTGGGCTCATACACCAGTTCCATCAAGAAGTGATCATCAATGCATTGGAGGAGCCTCCTGGATTGTGAATGGCTGGCTGATTAGGCCTTCCAGTAAATATCTAGGTAGTTAAAATCTCCCATAAAAACCAGGGCCTGTGATTGAGAGGCTACTGTCAGCTACCTGGAAAAAACTTCATCTGCTTCCTCATCCTGATCAGGTGGCCTGTAATAAACACCCACAACAGTATGTTTTGAGGTTTTGCTGTCCTTGTTCCAAAGCTATGCTTAACACAGCTTATATCTCTAAGATAAGGGATATCCTAGATTGCCATCACCTCACATGGTACCTAGTAGGGACTGTTTCACTGTGTTCAAAGGCTGCTTTGTAAAAGGCATCTCACCCAGAGAAAGTCCTGGAGGCCAGATGTGAATGTTTATTCACTTGTATCAATGCAAGACGTGACACCCTCTAGGGATTTTACAAGTTGAGTCATTGGATAGTGACTAAGCATGGTTATTCATCAGTAGCTGACAACCAAACAATCCCCCAGCTTTTTAGGATAGCATCCTTCAAAGCTATGTATAAAGCTGACTTTAACCCCATATTTAGTTGTCTGGCTTTAGGTTGCACATTATGAATAACACCGTGATTCAGATGCTTCATAGATGTCCAGAAACCTCTTACCAGAAGAGCTCCTTGTCACAATTATTAATCATAACATACCCAGAAACAAGCCCTCCCATGCACGATGACTGTTGTATTCAGATGTGGGAAAGCAGTCTTCCCCATCCATTTCCTACATAAACAACGGAGGGAAAAAAACCCAACCACAAAACCAAAAACCAAACCAACAAAAAAAAAAATAAAATAAAAAAAAAAAAAGCTACTTCCTGTGAACAGGATTAGGGCTGTAGGTCTAAGAAGTCAGGACTATTGAATGTGTCATTCAACAAAGATGTGGAATTTTCCTAGTCCTGATCCTTGAAAGGCCAAATAAAGGTCAGATTCAGAAGACTTTAGTTCAGAGGGCTGAATTACATTAACTCAATATCAACATCCATTTATGGTTTTCTACCACTTGGGGTTTACAAGGCTGCTGAGCCAAAATAAGCTTCTCAAGCAATTGCAGAATTTTATACTTTTTTTACATAAGATGAGAATTAAATCTGCCTTGTTGGATCAAGATGGAAAGATATCCCCACAATAAGCTTATTTTCTTTTTTCACCCCTGGCAAGATTTATGAGAATATAAGAAAACAAAATTGTAATGAGACCTGTGTGTTTGACTTCTATTGCGCAGTGGATGATCTTGTGCACATTATATCCTCCTTGATCAGAATAACACTGCTTGTGTTTCCATAACAGGAGGGACATAACTGTTAGAAAACAGAAAGTGAGGGGTTGTTCCTGTCCATTTTTTGCTCTTTTTCACACTGTTGTTCAGAAATTCTTGCCTGGTTTCCTCTTATTTCATACCTTTCTGGCTTCTCTAGATCTGTGTCTGTGTCTGGCTGTTTGGCCATTTGTAAGACATTAGTAAGGGTGGTCTCTGTTCTGTTTATTTTCATTGTAGTTTATTCTTATCTCTAACTACCTATTCTTCCACTGGCAATAGAATTTGAAGGGTTGAATTTGGAAATGAGAAACGGATGGCCTGTGCAGCAACTAGCAGAGTAGCTTCAAATGGCAGAGATGGAAACGCTGTGTGTCTTAGATCCTACAGACATGTGGTGGTTTATTTGGTGGATTTCTTACAGGTACCTTGTATTCATGTAAATTCCAGATATTCTCAACTGAAGAAAGTAGGTAATTTATACAGGAAGAAATGGATACCCTTGCTGCAGTGGAACAGGTGGTCCATCAGACAAGGTGTAGGTCTGCTTTTTGTGGCATTGGTGGTTGTAACTGTACAGTTTAACTGCAGTGCTTGCTACTTATCTTCCAAGGGCTTTTCTAAGAATCCTTCCATTCAGTTCAACTTTTTAACTATACATGAGTACTGAAAAACGTTTTCATAAGATTGTCATGACCCTGAGATCTTTCCCTCAAATGGCAATAGCTACTGTTTTAACCTGTTCTTGTGTCTGTAGAGTCAGGACTGTTATTTCCTGCCTGCAGTGATGTTTGGCATGCATTCACATGGGATCAGCCTTTGCCTTTGCTGCCCTTTATCATCAACACAGTGCTTCAGAGACATCAATTACTTAATTTCCACCTCTTTTTCTTTATCACCAGGAAATATATCAAATGTCACAATTGTGAGCACAGAGCTCCACATAACTTCATACATATTTTCTCATGTAAAAGTTAAGCATCTGTTTCTACACTTTTGTTCTTTGACTTTCAGGCAGTTCTTGGTAGGATCTCTGAACAGATATTATTTTGTTTCAGACCTTCAGCTTGGATTTATCCAAGGCTTTCTGGGAATCAAACTGTTCCACGTTGCCCTTATAGATGTGTTTTGTAACCTTTAGACAAACTACATTAAATCCTCCCAGCTGTTAAGCCCCAGAATATTTCTTGGCTGAGCAAGAATAAAATCCTATAAAACACATATCATTACCTACACTGAATGTGCAAATATATTGTGTGTTGCAGTGGGCATGTGGTTACTGTCCCAATTAGAGATATGGTTTACAAAATATTCTGTTTACACAAAATAGGCAAATCATGCAGTATCTCTTCAAATTTCTCCTACTTACAGCCTTATTTTTGTAAGTTCATCCTGAATTATACAGCTTACCTGAAAGAGTAATTGTCCTATTAGAAGTATTTGCCTGCAACTTTTCATGAAAATGTATCTACAAGTCAGACTTGCAACGTATCATAGACTTGCAAAGGACAGCCTCCCACTATTCACAGAGCCTGGCACACGATGTGTAAGTGACACTTCTAGGAAGTGTGTGGGAAGGTAGCAAATCAAAAATACATAGAGAACACTAACTTGTTTTAGATGACTAGCTCTGATCCTATGTCCAGAGCTGCCAAAACCAACATTCTTGTGACATCGCCATAACTAGCCTCCACCAGAGCCAGAGGTTCCTGCTACAAGCATGAAGGTGAAGTTTTAGGAAGAAAGACTGTTTCTAGATGGTCAAATACTAACCATTCCATCAGAAGGGGTGGTATCTTGGGCCCTCTTTAGTAAATGGGAAACTTGCCACTAGTTTTCAAGTAGCAAGTGGTGTTGATAGGTGGTGAAAGTGGTACTAATTTCCAGCTATCCCAAGACTTAGTGGTGGTGCTTTTCCTACACATGAAAGATTTTACAGCTTTTCTTCCATTGTCTTAGAAACAGCCATGCAGTTGAAGTAGACTGCATCAAGTTAGCATTGAAACCAATCATGAAAAACATCTCTCCAGGAAGCAGTAGTCACTGGAAACTACATATACTGAAACTGCTTGAGGTGCAAATGACAGACTGAACAGTAATATCACCAGAGCAGACCTTTTGCTGGAGAAGGTTGCCTTTGTTATCCTCCACCTTCAAGTTATAGTGATCTGTCTCTGGAGTTTGTCTTGCTAATGGAAGAGCTGCCTCCACATCCCTGAGCAGAGACAGTAGATGCATATTTGCAAATCCTTCCGCTTCTGCATACCTGGATGGTTTTAAGGGAACTGGTCACAGAGGTGCTTCTGCTATGCAGCAAGCATGTGAGGATAGAGAAATTCCCTTCCTTGCAACTACCTGTTCTACACCAACCAGCCCTGCCTAACAAATTTTGAGGGACAAGGATAGAGATCCTGCAGGAAGGTCATTGAGATACTAAGGCAACTTTGCTAACAATAAAACACATAATACTGTAAGATTATTTTCCCAGCCACATACCTCTGCTGCAGCAGCACCCAAAGTGTACTCAGTCAGAATGGAAAGCAGTCAGTGGATATTTAGTCCAAATAGCTCTTAGACTGGACCTTTATCAAGTGCTTATTTTCAGGGTCAATAAGTAAGAAAGAACAACTAACAGTTATTTTAATTCCATGTAGAAAATATACATTGTAAAATTGAAATTTCATCTATTCTGAACTCCAGAAAAGATTCTTTTTTAAAAGAGCATGCTTTGAAGTTAGCAACTGAAGCCTATATCTAAACCAAAAACCTTATTACCATGCAATTTTAAAATCCCATCCTACTTGAAATCTGCAATTCTCCTAGAATTACTGTTATATTCACATGAGAAATACCTAAAATGCCAAATATTTGTGGGATAATTGCTGTTTACTTGACATTTGCTGCTGCCCTGAATTTCATCATATGTACCCTTGCACAGTTCAGTCATTAAACTTAACATCAGCTGCTTTGCAAAGCTAAATAATTCAGCTGTTTGTATTTGTCTCCTAACTGCTGAGAGCAGCCTTCCACACAAAGGATTAAGTGACTGAAAAATTGGAAGAATTCTGAAAAATGTTGTTTGATACTTTCATATATAGCTTCTCTAGGAATAGTTTTATGGAGTTCATCAAGTTAAAAATGCGTTTGGGTCTGCATATCAAATTCCATCTTGATGTGCTATTAACTTTAGAAAATATTTTAGATCAGAAGCAGCAATTGGCTTTGAAAATCCATCTATTATAAGTGAACTGCTGTGTTGCTACTAGAATGAAACAGTTCATTAAAAAAAATTAAAAAAATAAGCCATCAAGTCCAAAACCATCTGAAGGCTTGCAGTAGACATTAATAAAGACAGCAGACTGTTCTGTGATTGCGGTACTGAAAGCAACACAGCAACATATAATCAAGTGAATGTTTTATGAGTCATTGTAATTCTGTCTTGTGATAGCGCCTAGAAACTAGAATCGCATTCTTCTCCTAAACACTTTTAACTTGGTGGAGCTTTTTGCAGAGTATTTTACAAGCAGCTGTGACTTTTAAAAGATTTCCTTCTCTTTGCATCAATAACTCCTTTATATAATTCATCAGTACAAAATCAAGGGGTACATCTTGAGGCAATAATTTTCAGAGTATTCGGTTTGGCTAATCTACTATGTATGCATCTCAAGGGTTATTTTCCTGGTTAAATAAATATAGAGGCTCTCACTAACTCTTACATTTGCTGCTCTGCCAGTAGCGATGACACTCTAATTCAGCAAAGAAAAATAGTTGCACTGGATTTAGCTATAAAATGCAAAATGTTACCTATGCATCAATAAAAGCCATTTTATCTCCTTTGTATATTTCATAAAGGGACAACATATAAAGTTGTGGTTCTTCGGTGCATCTTAGTGATGCACATGATGCCTTATGAACAAGGATCTGTCTGCACAGCAAGGTGTGATGCTGTGCAGAAACAGTGATGTGGATAGTAGAAGATGCATCTGAACAAGCACAGTGCCATAGCTCTGTGGTTGACTTGAACTTGGAGTCACTAGCTCTCAGTAGGACAGGGCCATGTGCAGCAGCTGCACTTCTGGCTCAGAGCTGGCTCTTGGGCCAGTGACTCTCACTGCTCTCAGTCATGCTTTCAGAAAGACGTGCTTCTAAAACCATCTCTCACTACCTTTTGCCCCTGTGTGCATCCCTAGGCATGTTTTCCAGAGAGGTATAGAGGGCTGTGTATGCCTGAAGCATGCATACATCATGATCTCTGCCTATGCCAACACCTTTGAAGCCAGGTGACACTGGCTAGTTCTGCTGGAGAAGGACGGATTCAGATGGATCATATAGGGATATAACAACTCCAAGAAGCAGCCATTTCTGCCCTTACTGGCAGGAATAGTAGCCTCCAGTTCAATTTTGTAATTTCAGCAATTGTTTTTTTGCTTCCAGTGGCAGTAGTATCATTGTCTTGGCATAGCACCAGCTGCTCATCTTCATGGAAAATTCAGCATTGCCCCCATGCCTCAGAAGACCCTTCATAAACATCACAGGTTTGTATGGTTCTGCGGTACTCATGGACCTGGATTTCTGAGTTAGTTTCCTCTATATATCTCTCCGAAATACTTCATAGACCCCCATAACTTGGAACGTCTGCTGTTGGAAGTACTTCCACTTGTTGCAATTACTGCAGTCTAATGTTCCACTTCAGCTAAGCTCTTAAAATTTACCTTTGTTTTACTCTCTCCTGTAAAATCTACTGAGCTTCTGTTCTTCCAATAAAACATCCTTGCACTCCTTGCTCTCGTGTACTCTTTTTGGTTTGCAAAGACTTTTTCTTCGTTTCCCTGTGCCATTGCAAAACTTTCTGTGTGCCATGTTACTAGCAAAGCTGGTGAGAGCGATGTACAGCTTGTGACCAGTACTTATAGTTTTGAAAAACTATTTAAAATATTCAAATCCAGGCACTATCTATATTTTAGCATTATGTTGTGCAAGAGCCAGTTTCTGACTTCTTTGCTCGCAGAACTTAACAGGGGAAGAACTGACGAGGCTTTATTTTAAGGTTACATTCTTACAAGAGCATTATGTGATTAATGAAGGTTTTGAGCTTGCTATGAGCATGGGTAGTCTATGCTGTAAATGGCTATAAATGCTGCAGGAGAAGGTAATGTAGCTAATTCTAAGTCAATGTTTATAAACACCTTGTCAAACTTCATCACTGTTGGTTAATGTCTACTAATAATATGTCAATGCTTTATAAACAATTTATAAATGGAACCTGAATATAGGAGGAAACTTATGCAACTCAGTTCTGTGCCTGTGGTTGAGTACAGAACCTTCTTCAGCTCCAGGCTGCATGGGTATTTCTTCTAAAGTCCAAAGAAGTAGTATTGCACGAACTCTAAATGTTGTTAGCCTTGATAAATGTGAAGCTGATGCGTTGACAGAAAAAAGCTCTCAGTACGTTCTGATTTGGTACCCATTTATCACTAACAGGATTCCTCCTAACACTCTGCTCTGATTTCTTTTCAAGTGACTGAATGATGAAGGATTGCAATATTTGGACATTTGTCCCAAGTCTCCTGCTGGATAAATACACAGAGGACAACTTTGCTGTGTGATCATAAGTGACCAGATCACACTACATTTGATCTCCTAATCCATGGAAAAAGTGAAATGCTGCTGAAAAGGAAGTAGTTCACTGTCTTTAAGTAAAAAAATGAGCAGACAAACATCTGGACTTGCTACCAGCAAATGTTAGGGTCATGTATTTCAATTATACTCAGTCTAGATGAATAGAGGTGCTCACTAAGACACTCTCTATTATTTATCAGCAGTGCTGGTTAACTGGAGAGGTCCCAGATGACAGGGAAACTGCCAGTGTGGCACCTATCTATAAGAAGGGTCAGAAGGAGAATCCAGGGAACTACAGGTCTGTCAGTCTGACCTCAGTGCTGAGGAAGATTTTGGAAGAGATCATTATGAGGGCGATCACAAAACAAATCCCGGTCAACCAAGGGAACAGGCCCAATTAACATGGGTTTATGAAAGCAGATCCTGCTTAATTAACTTGATCTCCTTCTGTGATCAGATGACCCATCTTGTGGATGAAGGAAAGGCTGTAGATGTTGTCTCCTGGGATTTTTGTAAAGCCTTTGACACTGTCTCCCACCTCATTCTAGTGGAGAAGCTGACAGCTTGCAGATTAGACAGGTTTACACTTCATTGGATAAGGACCTTCCTGGAGGGCCATACCTAGAGAATACTGGTTAATGGAGCTAAGTCCAGTTGGCAGCCAGTCACAAGAGGTGTCCCTCAGGGCTCAGTATTGGGGCTGGCTCTTTTTAATGTCTTTATTGATCATCTGGATGAGGGGATTTAGTGCACACTCAGTATGTTTGTGGACAACATAAAGTTAGGAAGAAGTGTTGATCTGCTTGAGGGTAGGAAGGCCCTTCACAAGGACCTAGACAGGCTGGATCAGTGGATGGAGACCAGTGGAATGAGGCCAAGTGTTCGGTCCTACTTTTCGGTCAAAACAACCCCGGGTAAGGCTACAGGCTTGGGAATGAGTGGCTGGAATGCTGCCTGGCAGAGACAGACCTGGGTGTACTGGTCAATAGCTGGATGAACATAAGCCACCAGTGTGCCCAGGTGGCCAAGAAGGCTAACAGCTTCCTGGCTTGTATCAAAAATGGCATAGCCAGTAGGACTAGGAAGGCAATTGTCCCTTTGCACTCTGCACTGGTGAGGTCATACCTGAAGTACTGTGTTCAGTTGTAGGCCCCTCTATAGAAGAAAAATATAGAGACATTGAAGCGTGTTCAAAGAAGGGCAACAAAGTTTGTGAGGGGTCTGGAGAATAAGTCTTATGAGGACAGACTGAAGGAACTCGGGTTGTTTAGCCTCAGGAAGAGGAGGCTTGGGGAAGACCTTGTATCTCTTTACAACTGCCTGAAGGGAGCTTGGAGTGAGATAGAGGTCAGTCTCTTCTCCTGGGCTACCAGTGAGAGGGGTGGGGAAATGGCCTTAATATGCACCAGGGAAGGTTTAGAGTAGATATCAGGAAAAATTTCTTCACTGAAAGAGTTGTTAGACATTGGAACAGGCTGTCTGGGGGGGTGGTGGAGTCGCCATCCCTGGAGGTGTTTAAAAAGCGTCTGGATGTAGTAAGGGACTTGGTTTAATCTTATGGACATGGTTTTAGATGGCAGCAATAGGTTGGTGGTTGGACTCGGTGATCTTGGAAGTCTTTTCCAACCTTGATAATTCTGTGATTCTGTGAATATACCTCTTTGCTCCTTTCCTTCAGCCAAATACTTGCAGGGACAAAATAAAAAATAAATGTTTAGTGTCACTTGTTCCTGGCTCTCAATGCGGCTTTTTCCACAGCTGAGACTACTGACTGTGTCATAGAAATGTGATATTCCATAAAACCTTATTAAATTCAAAGCTGATTTAGAAGATCAAAATACTGCTGTGATAAATACTTCAGGACAACAGGAAGTAATAATCATGTTTCAAAACTTTATCTAAATCAATTTTTCGTATTTCTTCTTTACAATGGATTAGACAGTTTGTAAATTAACTAAACCATGATAAAAATTTAAACAAGCTCAACTTTTTTTTTTCACTGTCCAAGTCCTTCTACATCTTCTTTTTCAAAGGTAAGCATGGTGTGCTATGTTAACCTAATTTACATACGGCGTAAACTGTTTATAGAATCCTTTCTTTCCTTCCTATCCCCCCCTGCCCTGGGCTATATATCATTTGCCCTGAATATATGGCAGTTTACAATACATCCAACTTACATCATCACCCCATGGTCCTAATGAGTGACTGTAATGAGGCAGAACAAATAACTAAACTTCATACAGCACAGTGCACTTATAACCTAGCAATGAAGCTTTCTTATGGCAAGAGTCCTCGCAGGCTGAAACCAGCACAACTCTGCATCATAAAATCGTACAATCATTTTGGTTGAAAGGAACTTTAAGGTCATCAAGTTCAACCACTAACCCAACACTGCTATGTTACCACTAAACTGTGTCCTTCAGCAACACACCCGTATGTCTATTACATAACTCCAGCGATGATGGTTCCAACACTTTTCTGAGTAGCCTGTTCCAGTGTTTGACAACCCTTTTGGTGAAGACTTTTCTCCTAATATCCAACCTAAATCTCTCTTGGTGCAACTTGAGGCCATTTCCTTTTGTTCTGTTGTTTGTTACTTGAGAAAACAGACCAACTCCTAATATTGATACAACCTCCTTTCAGGCATTTATGGAGAGAGATGAGGCTCTCTCCTCAGCCTCATTTTTTTTCAGGCTAAACAATCCCAGTTCCTTCAGACACTCCTCATAAGACTTGTCCTCTAGACCCTTCACCAGCTTCATTGACACAGTGCTGCAGAAACCCAATATCCTTCATGTATTTAGGGGCCCAAAAAAGAAGAGTATTCAAGGTGTGGCTTCACCAGTGCCAAGTATGGGGAGTCAATCACTTCTTTAGTCCTGTTGAGCAGACTATTTCTGATACCCTCCTTCTGGCCCTTCTTGTAGATGGGTGTCATACTTTTTAACCTTCAGTCAACTGGGACCTTCCCAGTTAGTCAGGACTGCTGATAAATGATGGAAAGTGTCTTAGTGAGTACTTCCATCAGATCCCTCAGTATCCTCAGGCAGATCCCATTTGGCCCCATAGACTTTTGTGTATCTAAGTGATGTAGTAGGTTTCTGACCATTTCCTCCTGGACTGCTGGGGCTTCATACATGTCCCTGTAGCTGTCTTCCAGCCCAGGGGACTAGAGACTCAGAGAGCAACTGATCTTGCTGTTAGCTGAGGCTGAGGAAAAGAAGGCATTAAGTACATCAACCTTCTCCTCATATTTGGTCACTATGTTTCCTCTTGCACCTAATAGAGATGGAAATTCTCCTTAGTCCTCCTTTTGCTGTAAATGTTTTTATGGAAATATATTTCATTGTCTTTTATGACAGTGGCCAATTTAAGATCAAATTGAGTTTTAGTTCTTCTAATTTTCTCCTTGCATAAGCTTATGATATCCTTGCAGTCTTCCTGATTGTCCTTCCTCTTCTTCCATAGGCTTTCCTTTTCTTCCTGAGTTCCAGTGAAAGCGATCTGTTTAGCAAAGCCAGCCTTCTTTCCTGATGGCTTGTCTTATAATGCACCAGGATGACTTGCTCCTGCAGCTTTAGGAGTTCCTTCCTGAAGAATGTCCGGGCTTCCTGGACTCCTTTGGCCTTCAGGACTGCTTCCCAGGGACTCTCTCAAACACTCTCCTAAAAAGGTCAAAGTCTGCCTTCCAGGAGTCATAGAATCATAGAATCATAGAACGGCTCAGGTTGGAAGGGACCTTACAGATCATCTAGTTACAACCCCCCTGCCATGGGGGCAGGGACGCCACATGCACTAGACCAGGTCATCCAGGGCCACATCCAGCCTGGCCTTAAACACTGCCAGCGATGGGGCCTCCACAACCTCTCTGGGCAACCTATTCCAGTGCCTCACCACCCTTTGGGTAAAGAACGCTCTTCTAATCTCCAACCTAAATCTCTCTTCCTTCAGCTTGTAACCATTCCCCTGTGTCCTGTTGC